>CM021101.1:726297600-726448485 GCA_007115665.2 Sequoiadendron giganteum
TGACCTCCATTTTGCCCAAAATTCCCAAAAAGTTATGCTACCTCCAGATCTTGCAAAAAAATCACTAGACTTGAAACCCTTATTGATCTGGCAAACAATGATGAAAATAAGAAAAACAAAAGCCAATCCTCACTTTTTCTAGTGCTTTGAATCCAATGGAGATGCCCAATATAATCTAAAACACACCAAAAATATTCTCAAGGCATGAAAACCTTGAGGATCCCCAAATGTGCTCTAGAATGAATTTCTTCAAAAACTAAGAAGGGGCTTTAAAGCAAGGCTCTAATACCATGTTAGAAACCAAGATGAAAAATGCAAACCATAAAATACCTTATATAAGAGAAACAAAAAAAGAAAGAACGATTTGCATGAAGATGTGCAAATGAATAATATTGAGGAATTAAGAAAAATACAAGAGATGAATTGCTTTATAAAATAAATGTATGCATAACCCTAAAGGTAAAACCTAATTTTGAACTAAAATTAGCTCAACTAAATAAAGCTTACTTATTAATTAAGTAAACTAAATATTACCTAAGAATACTTAATAAAGTGTAATTAAATAATTAATTACACCAACAATTGAGATAACCTATATTCCCCAAGATTTTATTTCAACCTTCTAAGCCGTCTCTGGTAAAAGTGAAATCTGAAAAGGTAGTAACATAAGGGAAAAAACACACTTTCTTTTGTTTTCTTGAAAGAAATTGAGTAGTCTCATTCAATTTCCATACAATTTCTATGAATGCCAACCTAGGTGACATATATCTAGGTAGCACATGTGGGTCTTGAGGGCAGCCATATACTCTAATAAATGAGTTCTCATGGAGGTAATAATCTCCCTAGTAGTTATGTTGTACACCTAAATCCGAAATCAACTCTTTGGGCCTAAGGAAATTCAAATTTTTTTTGTGTAGTTTGATTCCAGGTTGACCCAACCTTTCCATGACTTTTCTTGCAAAGAAAATCTCAAAAAATTAATAGTCAGACTCACTACAATGTTTGTCCCAAATATGTGTCCAAGATTGCATTGGGAGATTGTTTCCCTCTTTATCTTTCATGTCCAATTGTAAAAATTGGTTGAAATTATCTTACCCTTTGTACAAAATCACATGGAAAAGGAGAGAATACCACATGAAATTCACTTTTAGCTCCTTACCTCTTTTCCTTCTCTTAATGTCCACCAATTTATTGTAATAACATAAGCTAAAATGTTGGCATAGTCAAAGTCACTATTAAGAAAAGGATTATGTACATCAATAACCATATACATAAGAGGTGTCTCCATTTTTGAGCCTGCATCTTGTCGCAACACCTAACATAATTCCCAATATGTGCTTCCAAAATAGTCTTCAAAATACATGACATTAAAAGACTCATGTTCAATATTAGGGATTATCAATGAATTTCTATAGAAGATTTTATGTCTAAATATAGGGAGCCATTTCACTTTGAAGCTATGTCTATCTTTCTTTTATTTTCTTTTGAAACAAGCAAGGTCTATAACCTTTTTTTCAGCCACATTGAGTGTAAAAACCTCACAAATAAATTCCCTGGTTATATCCATTATGGCACTTCCATCCAATGCTCTAATTACTATAATATTTTCATCATACCCGAAAGAAAGGTGTCTAATGAGCTCCACATTTATAAAGACATTAGGAAAAGACAACTTCCCAAAATCATAGGTCTATGCATTGGAGATAGGGGAATGCTAGTTCTTTTTCCATACTAGGGTAGGAACAATTCCCACCTAGTGATTTTGTCATCCTTGTAATTCAACTTAGCATCTCTACATTTTTTGGCTATGTCAACCATCCCCTCTACTACATTAGGGCTAAGGCTATGTTGACATTGAGGCTTTCTTTAGGAACTTGACAATTGGGCCAAAATATCATCCTCAAAGTGTCTTTTAGATGTAGAGTCAGAGGGTTGGGTGTTTGACCAACTCATAATTCAAAAAATATTTTAAAAAAATTCTATAATATTTTGCAAGAGAGTTTTCTAACCTAATTATGAGCTTAAAGAATAACAATGGTGAATTTTGCAAGGAAGGGCATACCTATTTTTTAGTTTAGCTCAGGTTAACATGGAATGGGTGCACGTCTACAGTTTTTTCCACTATACTAGACCAAACAAATGAGCTAAAAATTTATGAAGTAAATTATGAGCCATCATCCATCATATCTGAAATTACTTCTTATTCACGTGAGTGTAGTTTATTCATCTACCTGTTTATCAATTTTGAACATGGTCCATCCATCTATAAAGTCATGTACAAATCTAGAATTTCAATGATTAGTAAAGGCTTGATTTTCTTGAACAGGACATAATTGTCCTCTCCATCCAAAAGAACTCTCCCATGTCCCACATACTAATATCATCACATAATGTCCTTCTATGGTTCTGCAACCAAGAAAAGGACATTACGCTATGGGCCCACAGACTTGTAGAATCCTTCATCTTCTACCACATAATGCACATAAATAAACAAAATTATAGAAAAGTAAAGGTTTTGATTTTGATTTTATATCTGATATTAAAGGGGTACTTCTTAACAAAAGGGGATGGGAGACTTAGGACATCGATACCCATAAGTCATAACTTAAACTTAAAGACTAGTCAAAAAGTGTACTTTCATATTTTCACAACCAAGGAAAGGACATTCTACTATGGGCTCATAGACTTGCAAAATCCTTTATCTTCCATCACGTAACAAAAATAGAACAATAAAATTATAGAGAACTAAAGGTTTCCATTTTTATTTTATATCTTATATTAAAGGAGCACTTCCTAGAAAAATGGGATGTGGGACTCGCAATAGTGATACCCATAAGTCATAACTTGAAATTAAAGACTAATGAAAAAGTGTACTTACGTGGTTCCACAACCAAGAAAATAAAATTTTGCTATGGGCCTATGGACTTGTGGAATCCTTTATCTTTCATCATGTAATGAGCATAAAATAATAAAATTACAAAGAAATAATGGTTTTGATTTTGATTTTATATATGATAATAAAGAGGTGCATCCTAGCAAAAGAAGATGTAGGACTCATGACATCTATACCCATAAGTCATAACTTAAAGACTAGTCAAAAAATCAATGATGTTAATAATAAAACATAAGAACACCAGGGTTTTAGGAAAATAGGGTTTTGGAAAGCCCTAGGTTGTAGACCCAACAACCCTCATTTAAATAGTTGAGGATTACCAAGAATTTTATGCCAAGTTTTTAGGATAATAGGGTTCTCGAAATCCCTAGGTTGTAGAACTAAAAACCCTAACTTAACTAGTGTAGGATTACTAATAATTTTATATTTCAAATTGTAGTTGATGTTTTATATTGTATTTGATATTTGATATTTTATTTTTGTTAAACATATTATTAAATTATTTCATATTTTTATTGTGTTAAACATGTACTTAGTGATTCATCACTCAATTCATGGTTAATAACATATTAACAATACTAGCATATACAATAATGAACATCAACAATCAATTAATGTGTATTGAGTAGTTGAAACTAGAGTTTTTCTTCAATTGATAAAATAAGTAATATAGATAATTGAACATCAACACATTACTAAATTTGAGTTTTCTATTCATTTTCAAATGAAGGAATACATAGAGGAAATGAAAAATCTTTCTAAAAGACAATTCTACATAGTGTTGAGTTGGAACTTTGAATATCATATTAACAATATGAAATCATTTTATCAGCTTTTGTAGCAACTTCCACTGTTTAGGTGATAGAATTATCATTTGTTCCAATTGATGTTGTCTGACTTGAAAATTTGTTAACAGTGTATAATTGAATTTGGATCTTGACTTGAATGTTTCAACCAAATTTTTATTCAAGGTTATTAGTGGTTTGATGGAATAAAAAAAAATTACCTCTTTTGGGTTCTAAGGAAACTAGTCCAAATCAATATTCCTTGCATTGGGACTTTATCTTCTCTCTGAAACCATCCTTTCCAATTAATCTCTTATTTATTTAAAAATCCTTTGAAAAACCAAGCTTTGATTTTCATCCATCTTCATTTTTGTTGTAGCCAGATTCACAATTTTTTTTCTTTCACACATTCTTGAATGCTTTTCAATGATAAATGACATGTTCATTGAGGCCGCAATTTGATTATTAAACCCTTTTTATTTCAATTCATTGTCACTGGCTTGGTAGACTACTTGTTGAACTTGATTTTCAGATTTCTTTGATGCTACCACATTTTTCTTGTCCATTAAATATTTTTTGAGCTTCTTATGATGTAGTCTCATAACATCAATCAACTAAAACAATTCACACAAATGATCAATCCTTTGCATTATTTCCTCTCAAATATTTTGTTTTATATGCCTCATTATTTTTCTACAGAATGCAGTTAACTTATTTTGACAAGAGTTTATTTAAATTTTTGCTTCGATCAGCTTTGCGGTCAATCTTTCACTTTTTTTTTTCTCTTTCTCCAAATTTTGTTCCAACTGTTCATTTCCTTTCCCAATGCTTTGTCTTAATTTTTTTGAAGTGTATTTTTCCTCATCATATTTACTTTTTCTCTCATCTAACCTTTTCTTAGGTTCATTCATGTCTCTCTCATTTTTTTATCCTCTTTTTTTGTTGATGCAAAGGTAGATTTAAAAAAAAAAAATTATAATTCATTGCCCTTCTTATCTATTGCTTTCCTCTTTTCTTTCTCATTTTCTAGGTCTTCTTGTAAATTTTCTATTTGAGTCTACAACCCTTTTTTCTCTCTTTCTTTAGCAATGATGTGTACACCAATTCATTGTTCTTCTTTAATACATTAATTTTTTTAGTATTTTTGAATCCACAAAAATCCAATTGGAAATTGCTCACCTAAAATTCAGATCGATCCATCTGTTTTTTTGGTTTATTTTGAACAATGGGAACAAAAAATGTGCACTCCATTATTTACTTCTTTTCTTTTCTATACAATTATGATTTCTTTTTAAACTCTTCAATGTAATCAAAACTTGGTGACACAAGAATAATGGAATAATTTAATGGTGAAGCACTAGAAGTACTTACAGTTGCTAATTCTATTGTAGCCACAATAACTAGGAGTGGGGGAGTTCCTATAAATAACTCCTTTGTGGTTGAAATTATAGTCTCAAAATCCTTTTCCTCTTCTATATGCCTTTATCACTTGGTGTTTGTGTGGTATCTTGTATCGTTTTCCACTTATGTGTAATTTTTTGTTGTAGCACATGTTGACCACTACTAGTACTAATAAGTATACCATAAGGATTTGGATTTGAACCTCTAACAAAATGAATTATTTCAACTATACTTGTATGCCCTTGGTCTACTTTATCAGCTCCAAGGCCAAATTTATCAACTAGTTTTCTATGATCTACATCTTTTACCATCCAAGGGCTTTGTCCTTGGGACAACAAAGGACCACTTTCATAACCCATTTTTTGGCTATGACTGCTCCTGAAGTATATGCTTCTTTTGTTTCCTCACTTAAACTAGCTTTGACATAGCTTTGTTCTTCCCTATCATCATTTGATTCATCATGAGTTTCTTGATCTTCACGTTCATTGGGATGATCAATATTCCACAATTTTCTAAACTCATGATCTTCTTTGTTATCTCTAAAGTCTACAAGAATTCTTGGTTCACCTAGCGTCTTCATCATAGACCAAAGGGAAATAATTTTTGATCGTGTCCAAGTTGTATATGTAACTTCCTTATCTAGATAATTTGGAATGCTTACTCTACAAGATGGTTTATCATTTTTTTCATAAAAAATGTTGTACCTCTTGATTGTATTTTGGTGAAATGCAATAATTTACGCTAACAATTTTTAAAAAGAAATACCTTTTCTCAGCAACACTTTTCTCCATTGATATTTTGACCTCATCCCAAGAATCCTTATTTCTCAAGTTTTCAAGCAAGGGTTTAATTTGATGTTTTATTATAGTTGCAACATTCCTATTGGACACAATCATTGATTTAATGGTTTCACATGGATCATACTGCCATTGACAAGTAGAATCAAAATTAAAAAAATTCAAAAGATCATGTGCCACATTGAATGATATTATCTAGAATGTGAACCCTCCACATGAAAAAGGTAAAGAAGGAAATAAGGTCTTCTTTTTTTGATTAACAAAGTGTACTTCATTAGTACTCTAAATTTTCCTTACATATTCTAGTGCAAAAACCCTTTATGTCACATGTATTGGAAGTTTGTATGGCTCTAGTCCTAATCCATAAAATCTTAGCACGGTATATTCTTCCATTAAGTACCAACTAGCCAATTTCATTTCATTTTCTAGTTGAATAAAAATTTTACATGACATAGGCAATATAGGCATTGGAGTATTTGTAATTGCTTAATGCAATAGAGCCAAAGAGTAGTCTACAAAATGATTGTAGTTCCTTCGAGAATCATCGATCTTTATCTTAGTGATACAATTAGATATTGGAGCTGTAAGCTCTCAAAAATGAATGGTTCTATGGAGGAGAACCATCATTTTTTGACCTCAACAATGGACCTGTTTCAGATTTAAAGGCAAACAAACCAGAATCTTAAAATATTCTAAGCTAAGAAACTAAACAAAATTATTTAATTAGAACTAATCTCCATTGCCTCCATATCACCAAAGTCTTGTTATGCATGTTTTATCTTAGATTTTTGCAAGCATAGGTGCATCAAGAGGTTGTTCGTAAATGGATTAAGAAAAGTTGTGAAGATATGTGTATGTGCAAGATTCATGTAGTGGTCAAAATGAGAAGAGAGACATGTTTAAATAGGCATATCTGATGACGAAGAGGTTGAGAATGAGAAATGCGGGATATTAGAATAATGAATTTTTAAAATCCCACATGGTGTAGTGAGATGAAATGCATATTTGTGGAAATGATAAAGAAGATAGATTAAATGCATGGTGAAAGATTGAATAAAATGATTAATGCATATATTTTTAATGTGGATGAAAATGATTTATTAATGTTTTATTACAAATTATTTTATTTTTTTATGAGAATGATTTATGTAAGAATGATAATTTGTGAAATGAAATTATTTAATTTATGAATGATTATGAATTTTTTTATGAACGATTATTATTTATTATGTATTATGAATGATCATGTGGTGATAATATTTTAATGATGTGATGATTTAACGAAATGAAATACAAGGTGGATGATATATACAAGCGATGTGATTTAAATGATAATATAGTTTTATTATAAAATTTTGGTGAATGATTATGATAATGAATGATAGTGCAAAACGATAATGCAATGGATGCAAACAATAATGCGAATGGACATGAATGATAATGAGATGATTTAATGATTTGATGAAATACATGAATAGAAGAAAGTATTGAATGAATTGATCATTTTAATCAATAGACGCATAATGTGATGATTGTGAGGAAAAATTTGAGTGTCTACATTTTTCCCCTCTTTGAGACAATGTAGCTTGTCGCATTGTTTCAAAGACAAAATATTGATCAAATGATACATGCCTCAAATATATGTTAGCATTATGATAAGAATGATATGCCCCCTTGAGAGATTGATTAGACAGATTTTAAGAAGATTAATCTCTCGAGAGATGTCAAGAAAATGATTAGATACTTGATATTGCACAAGTGATAAAGTAGGGATGTACATTTTATGGAAATACACAATTGATAGGCGTAACTGAAAAATTGATGGAAATGATCAGTATAGCCAGGTTGATGAGCTGATGAAGGTGATTGTGATTGATGCAAGTGCAAGAAAAGTTGATAGAATTATTGATTGATTGATTAAGGGGACATGAGATTTGGATATGCAAGTTGATTGATTTCTCTGTGACAAGAAAGATGAAGAAAATGAAATGCAAGAAATTGAAGATGCAAGATGGGAGAAAATGAAGGCGATGAAGCCTCTTGTGCCTTTTAAGTGATTTTATCATCATCGAGCTTATTATGTCAAAAATTAGTATAAGCATCTAGATAACATGAACATCTAGACGACCTGAATATTGTTTGCATTTTTATTTAGTAATGAAGTATAAGCATCTAGGTATAAGGACCCTAGATGACCTGAATACTTATTGCATGGAAGAGACTATCAGATAAGGAATGCTCTCATCCACACTAGACTCATAGGTCCTTGATGGTTTTAGACAACCATGTCTTAGACGAGTCCTCTTATTAATAAGAAACAATCCACAAACAACAAATAAGTGAACTTGCCCCATCATCACCTCTGCAGTCCCAAAAATCTTGGAGAAGCTACAAGACATGCCACCAAAGATAAAATCATAAAATAATCAAAGACCAACAAAAAAACATGCACCATGCTTCAATGTAGAATTGATTCTTGGTATGGTTGTATGCTTTTGATTGGATTTGGAAGAGGGATTGATAGGTATGCTACAATATTTTCTTGATTGTTACACGTGATGAAGTTTGATTTTGCTGAAGTTCAAAACTCTATGGTGAGTTGAAAGTGTCATTGTTGAGGGATTTTTGAAGTTATTTGATTTTTTTGGATTTTTGGAGTATTTGATTTTTTGGGTTTATGGGATTTTTTATTTTTTTATTTTTTTATTTTATTTTGGAATATTTTGATTTTTATGGATTTTTTCAGGACATTTTATGATTCATGACACTCTATGATTTGTATGGATTTTTTCATGGATTTTTTTCATGACATTTTATGATTTTTATGGATTTTTAAATGACATTTTATGATTTTTTATGGATTTTTTCAAGACATTTTATGATTTTTTATGGATTTTTTGAAGAAATTTTATGATTTTTAATGGATTTTTTCAAGACATTTTATAATTTTTATGGATTTTTCAAAAAAAATTTTGAATTTTATGGATTTTTTTGAGACATTTTATGATTTTTATGGATTTTTTCAAGAACTTTTACAATGGAAAGAGATGGATCTCAAGCCAGCAAACACAAAAAATAGGGTAGTTTCTCCGACCGTGAGATGCTCAATATCCTTACCCGTGACTAAGGTTGAGGAAATGCCCTAGTGAGGAATAGGACCAACCTAATATGCATGAAAAAGCGAGCAAGTGAGGGGATTGTTGAATAATTCACAAGCCATGGTGAGTATGAAAAGGATATTATGAAGTGTAGGGTAAATGAAAAATGGGATGAAAATATCAAGTAGATATCCAAAGGAAAGAGGAGCAAAGACTTCACACATGGCACTGATTTATTGGTTTTCACCATGGTACTTTCTCAAGGTTCCACTGAAGTGATTTTCACCATTGAAAAAATTGATTTCTCTTTACTTTTTTCATTTTTTCCTTTTTTTTTTTTTGTATTTTTCAAGACTTTTTCTTTTTTTTTAGTATTTTTTTTTTTCAAGACTTTTCCCATTTTTTTGTATTTTTTCAAGACTTTAAAAGAGTGTACCCTCTAAAGTAATCAAGTATAAAACTTGTGAATTTCCATACTATTGATGGGATCATTAAGAAATTCACCTTCTGGAGTAGATAATTGGTATGCCCCAGATCCATACATAGCAGTGATAACGTATGGACTTAACTAGTTAGGCTCAAATTTAGCCTTCTTTTTATTTGTCTTGTTGATTACGAGGATTTCATGAAGGACAAGATATCCAACCTCAAATGTGTGTGGTTTCAATTTCTAATTATAAATTTGATTCATTCACTATTGATATGCTCTAAGATGGTTAAATGCAGTTTATCTTAATTCATCTAATAGTTCCAATTCCTGCAAATGGGAAACTCGGTATTCTTCATCATTGATGTGATTACGCAAGGAGACACGCAAAGAGGGTAACATGACCTCAATGGGAAAGATGGCCTTAGATCCATAGAAAAGGGCATAGGGGGTAGCACCTGAAGGAGTGTGAATACCCCTGTGATAAGCCCACAAGGAAGGATTCTATTGAATATGCCAATCTTGACCAACTTGATTGATCATCTTTTTAAGAATTTTAAGACTGGTTTTGTTAGAGGCCTTAGCCTGGCCATTACCTTGAGGATAGTAAGGTGTGGAGAGATCATGTTGTATATGGAATTTCTCACAAAGTTCATGGACATCTTGATTTTTCAATGGACAACCATTATTTGTGATGATGGATAAAGGAAAACCATAACGACAGATGATGTAGTTTAGTATTAAAGTGGATATTTGTTTTCTAGTGATATGAGTGAGAGGAATGGCTTCAATCCATTTCATTAAATAGTCTGTGGTAACGAGAATGAACATATGACCATTGAATGAAGGTGGATGGATCTTTCCCACAAGATCGATTCCCCACTGATAAAAGGGCCATGGTGTAGCAAGAGACTATAATTCCTCTGTAGGAGCATGTATCAAGTTTTCATGTTTTTGACACTGCTTTCATTTTTTAACAAATTGATAAGATTTTTTTTCCATTGTAGGCCAATAATAACACATACACAAGAGTTTCTTGGCTAAGGTATGACCACTAGAATGTTCCCCACATATACTTTAATGTACTTCTCGTAAAGTAGTTTTTCTCTCATCATGCTCAAGACATCTAAGTAAAGTACCATCGAGACCTTGACGGTAAAGGGTATCAACTAAGATTACGTAGCAGGAAGCTTGATGGATAATTTTTTTACGAGATTTATTGGGTAGATCCGATGGAAAGGTGTTATCTTGGAGATAGGTATAGATATCACCATACCATTGAGAATTAGGACCAACAATAAGACAAATCATTTCAAATTGTGGTATATTGTAAGCAGGTTCCAAAAGAGGTTCTACCAGGAACTCATAGTAGGAAACATTTCTTGGCATTTCAACAAGTGAGCCAATTGTTGAAATTGCATCAATAACTTTATTGTTATCTCAGGGAATCTGCTCAAAAGAAACCAATGTGAAATAGGCCTTGAAGTCATCCACAATTCTTTGGTAAGGCATTAATTTTTTCATCTTTTGTTTTGTTATCATTAACTTGTCTGATCACTAACTGAGAATCACCAAGAACATGCAACTCAAGAATTTTCCATTGCACAACCATATAGAGCCCCGAAAGTAAGGCCTCATATTCTACCATATTATTGGTACATGGAAATTGTATCTTGTAAGCTTTAGGTATATAATCCCCTTGTGAAGTGAAAAAGAGAATTCCAGCACCTGAACCACCTTGTATGAAGGATCCATCAAAATATAAAGTCCATAGATGTGTAGACTCCATGTTTAAGATCGATTCATCTAGAGATTCAGTAATCAGAGGATGATTATCTATCACAGGAGCATCAACAAGTTGATCTACTATAGCTTTTCCTTTGATTGCTTTTCTTTCTACGTACTCAATATCAAACTCACTGAGAATCATCACCCATTTAGCTAATCAACCTGTGAGTGTTGCTTTGCTCAAGAGGTACTTAAGAGGATCAATTTTTGCAATGAGCTTTGTCTGGTGCGTAATTATTTAATGTCACAACTTCTATGATGCAAAAACTATGGCAAGGCATGCTTTTTCAATATAACTATAATTGAGTTCATATCCCACTAGAGTGCGACTAATGTAATATATAGCACATTCATTTCCTTCAGAATCATGTTGTGCCAAAAGTGCCCCCAGTGATGTGGTGTTTGTGGATATATATAGAAGTAAAGGCTTGTCATCTATGGGAGGTACTAATACTGGCAGTGTCATCAGATACTCTTTGATTTTCTGAAAATCTTGTTCAAACTTGTCATCCCATCTGAATGGAACATTTTTGTGTAATAGATGTTGAAAGGGTTGACATTTATCTATGAGTTGTGATATAAAGCAGTGAACAGACTAAATTTTTCCTTGTAATGATCTCAACTGTCTAATATTCTTAGGTGGAGGCATTTCAAGTATAGCCTTTATTTTTGTAGGATCAATGTCAATTCCCTTAGATGAGACAATGTATCCAAGGAGTTTCCCAGAGGTTACTCCAAACGCACATTTCTTGGGATTTAATCATATTTTGTATTTTTTAATCTTGTGAAGATTTTATCCATGATCTCTAGATGTCCTGCTCTTGTGTAAGATTTTCCCAAAAAATCATCTACATAGTCTTTTAGATATGTATGGATCATGTCATGAAATATAATGGTCATTGCATGTTGGTAGGTAGCTTCAGTGTTCTTCAACCCAAAGGGCATGACATTCCAATAGAAGGTTCCTCAAGGACAATTCAATGTTATCTTAATTTCATCTTCAGGAGCTATTTTAGTCTGATTATAGTCTAAGAAACTATCCATGAGGGATAAAATTTCATGTCTTGTTATCAGATCCACTATCATGTCAATATTTTGAAGGGGGAAGTCATCCTTAGGACAATCTTTGTTTAAATCTCTAAAATCTATGCAAATTTGGATTCCCCCATCAGGTTTTGAAACTGGTACTAAATTTGAAATCCAATCAGCATAGTCAACAAGTATTATAAATCCCACATCAATCAACTTTTGTAATTTATCTTTTACCAATAGAGCAATATGTGGATGCATTTTTCTCAACTTTTGTTTAATAAGTTTTTCCCCCAGTGGCAAAGACAAGTGATGCATGACTAAATTTGGATCAAGTCCTAGCATATCTGGATAGGACCACACAAAGTTGACCTATCTTTCTTTGTAAAACTGTATATGCTCTATTCTCTCTTCAGGTGTTAATGATTCTACTAGATGAATTATCTTTGGTTTTTCTTCTATACCCAGATTAGCTCGTATTGTCTTCTCCACCAACATAGATAATTTTTCATGAAATAATACTAAGGGAAGTGTGGAAAGCCTTCCATCCTCGGGCACCTCAGAGAGGTTTTCACCCTTGGATATGTCCTTTATTTTTACTTTTTTTGGGTCTAATAGCGCCACAAGGTGGTTTTCACTAGAATACCTATTTGTATTTTCAATAATTTTGCAACTGAAAGGCTTGGCACCCTCCCCAAAGTAAGCCACAGTAGTGATTTCTATGGTGAAACTTGTCTTATGATCCTCAAAAGTTGTATCTTCTCGTGCTCCCAAAAATATTATGATTGCCTCATCATTTTGAAGTACATCTAGTTGTGGTGGTCTCTTTTGATCTAAACCAATGAGTTTGGGGTGAACCAAGGGTAAATGGTCATGATTTGAATCAATATTTTGAATGGATTCAAGGGTACAAATGTTATGATCAAGTTTAGGGGTAGGGATACTATCATAGTCATAAATTTCAATGAAGTCGTCGATGGCACTTTCCTTGTTTGTTTGTGTAGCATTAGAGGACTATACTTCCTTACTTGAAGCACATGTAGTACTCAAGGTCTTATTTGTTTGCACATCATATCCTAAACTAGGGACTTTTTACATATGAGTATGTTGTATTGAATCCAAGATACCCTATTTTTGTAAGTCGAGAGGACTTTTACCATCGTATCACATTTGTTTCATAAGATCAAAACCTCTACCATATTGTCCAGCATGTATCTTTATTTCAGTTTGTTCTTTTTTTGTATCCTCATCTTTGTATAGCCATTTCAAGAGATCAACTTCTTCTACTTCATTAGAGAGGACTCCCCATTTTTTGAGTTTTGTTAGTTTACAGGTCTCTGTAGACTCTGCATCTAATGTGGTATTAGTTTTTTTTTTTTTCTATAGGTATGGGGAGATAAAGGTAACTTTCCACTGTAAAGGGCATGATTCAAAGTATATTCTCCTACTCCTTGTTCTTTTACTTGTATTTTGGTTTCAAATTCCTTGGATTTTGAGGAGGATTCTTTTAAGGACTTGGGATCAACATATTCTTGGGAAGGAAATGACTCACGATTGCTTGGGATTCTGATTTCAGTTTTAAGACTTAGATTATGGCAGTACATGAAAGGGTTGGTGTGGTGTCTCTCGTGATATTGCTCTATTATGATACTATGTGGATATTGTTATGTTTTTTTCAAACTCATGATTACATTGGTGATTGTTTCACCCTTTTTGACTTATGTGTTTTGTTTGGATGCACATGATACTGTTTTATGATGTTGATGGTATAATGATGCATGGTGTTTATCTTTACCTGATTTTGCAATATTGTGTGGTTGTATAAATTGTGTAATACTCATTTCATTATATTTTGGATGAATGTGCTATTGCTTGAGGTTTGAGTGAGAGGAACGGTGTTGCATCACTCATCTGTGAGCGCCCTGCCACATTGCAATTCTCTCTCACAGTGTGTATGGCATCATACATATATATATTTCTTCGACACTTGTGTTTTTATGTAGGGTTGTAGGTACCCAAGCCTGGATTCCACTTGCACTGGCAGGATAGGGCGAACCCCATAAATACCCAATAGATATGACGTGGTTTAATTTTTTGACAAGGAAGTGTCCCCACCCACATCTATTGTCTCGTCAATGTTTGATGATGTCATACATCAATATTTCAATCTGTATGGTATTGAACTGTTTTATGTCGATCGTTTCAAGTCATAAATCTTTATATGATTATTGTTTTATTTGGATGCGTATCATTATTGATAATTGGATAATTAATGTGTTTTTTTAGTATCGGGCATAGTTGTTGTATATGTTCATTTAGGCCTTGTTTTGAGCTTCGTATCTCATTTTTATAATATGGATTTAATTACAGCAATAAATTAAATTATTGATTTATTAAGGGAATCTTAATAATTAAAATTTAAATTAATGTACATATTATAATCATATTGAAATGCAAATGTAACACAAATTTGCATTTATAAATGATGGTTATTTTAATTTAAAATAAAGTGGATTGATAATCCACAAAGTTCAAATTTAAATTTAAATTACTTGATAAATTTTAAATTATTTGATAGAGGGATGTAATAAAATATTACCCCCTAAAATAAAGTTTTCAAAAACAAAATAAAATAATAAATAACAACTATGTGTATACATATTTATTTTAAAAGTTAATCTCGAGGCTGGCTATTATTTCAATTTTATTTTCCTTACAAGTATTTCATTTCAAAAAATCTTAAGAGTGGAGATTTTGTTTTACACACTTAATATCTATAGGGTTTTCCTAATGATTCCGTGTAATCCTTGAGGGGTTTTCATTTCCTTAACTAGACTTAAGATTTTTAGTTGTAGTGTTTAGACTTTGGACAGTGTATAAATTTAATTAATCTCCCTGAAAGCCTATCACACACTAGTACTTGAAAATAGAAGGTTGTGAGGGATAAATAATCTCCCTAATTCTGTTGTTCATAGTCTCAGTAGTTGCACTTGAATTTAATAGGAAGTTTTAAGATTTGAATTATTATTTTTGTGTGCTTGAAAATGAAATTAAATAAATAATTAAATAGATAAATAAAAATCATTATTATTATGTTATTAGAATAAAATAGCACTGATATTCACTTCATTCACAAGTTCATAGAATTAGAATAAAATAACCGTGATATTCACTTTATTCACAAGCTCTTAGAATTAAAATAAATTAAATTAAGCTTAAAATAAAATAGTAAATTACATTTAATTTAATTTTATTAATATACATATATTTCTTATAAAGAAAAGAGGAGAGTAATTAAATTAGAGAAAAAGAGGTTGTTGAGTTAGTTACACATAAATAGCTATTTTAATGTAATTTAAAGTTATTTTCTTTTATCTCATTGGGTTATGTATACATATATTTAATTACACATATATGTATTTTATTTTTATACAGTTAAAGAAATTTTCATTTAAGGGGAGTTAGTTACTTTTGTAGATAGTTGATTTCAAAAAATAAAATCTTTATTTTGGACTAGTTAGGTAGTAAATTTAAATAGATCATGTATGGATAATAAATTTTGGTGTATCATTATAGATGGAGAAATTATATAGGGGTGAGTAAATAAATGAAATTCATGAAGAAGTAAGGTAATTTATCATTCAAGTGCTTAAAGTTAAATTTATTTACGAACTATTAGATAATGATCGTTTTGTAAGAGAAATGTTAAAATGTAAATAAGTACATTTAAAAAATGATTTATTTTCAAAATCGGATTTTATTTCCTAATACATTTAAATTAGATTTATTTTCAAAGTACATTCAAAATTAGATTTAACTACAAATTAGTTAAAGTTAAATTTATTTACAAAATTCCTTTACTATTCAAATTTAATTTATTATTTTAAAGTAACAAATATATAGGTTATATTTTTAATTTTAAATTATTCTAAATAAACAAATGTTCAGGCTAGGAATTTTAAAATCAAGAGGGATCTGATGGTATACATACTATAGTTTTCCAGAGTGTTTATTTAATTAAAATATATTATGATGGAAATACTTTTAATTATAGTGGATTATTTAGTTATTTATTGCATTACCTTTAATAAGATTGGATTATGATCACATCTAAATGAATGGGTATTATAGTCATCTTTGAACATATTTAGATGGTTATTTTGTTTATATTCTGAGTACTTTTTGGAATTGATTTCTTATGAATGCTAGTAGTTCCTTGATTGATCATGTTTTCCTCTTGTTTTATTTTGTTATTGAGGTGATATTTATGTATAGTCATGTTTTGGATGAGTTGGGAACCCGTAAATGTTTAAGTCACTTCCTTTTGATAAGCCTTTCGATAAGTTTTGATTGTAAGTAGTTAGGCTTCCAGAGGCAAAGGGAAACCCATTGTGTGTTGCATTTTCTCATGATTAGACCTTTGAGTTCCATGGATCCTATTCTTTTTCTCGAGCTCTCATGGGAGTACCTTGTTCCATGAGCTCCCTTGCCTTTGGTTATGACTATGAGCAATATGGTTCATGCCTCGCATGTGCTTTCATTTTGTGGATTTTATGTTTGGTACACCCCTAGTGGTTGTGAGTCTTATTTCAAAAACTGTTGGGGAGGGTGGCTCTTCATGGGGGTTGGCACACAAAGGGGTTATCAAGGTAACCCATGGAAGAATTTCCTAAACAAGTGATAATCTAGTTAATGAACTAGTGTGTTTGGGTAGTTAACATTTAATCAAGATTAATTATGTGCCTCACTCATACCGTTAGTTTTTTCTCAAGCTAAGGATGGAATGATAAGACCTGGTCAGTAAGATCATTGCCTTGTCCTCATGAAAGGTAAGAGATCCTGCATGAGTCACCCTATGGAGTGGCACCTTGAGATAGGAAGTCAGGATAACCATAGATGGAGGCAACACCTTGTGATAGGTTGTCTAGATAATCCATGAGAGGCCATACGATGACACTCTCCCATAGTACCTGTTTACTTTCCTTTGCTTGGCAGCCTCTGGAAGTGTTGATGTACTTGTTTGATGTTGCTTTATGTCAAGTATTGGTGTTATTCTTGTCTTCTTGACTTTGTTTGGATGTGGATCCTTTCTTTTCATCTCTTAGAACAAGGGGTGGACCTTCGGGTCCATGTGATCGGGTGGAACATGCTATGCACCCCATTGGGTTCCCAAGTTATGTTCATGATGCAAAAGCGGATGCAGTCTCTAGAGCTTCACTTGGTTGAAGACTATCCCACATTTTGTATCTTATTCTCCATTATGTATCATTCTTGTACTCCATTTACTCTTCCCGTTGATATAAGGGAAGCATCATGTAATGTATGGTTGAATCCATGATATGTTGTATATGTGGAAATATGCTCCACAATTGTAATATTAAACTATGAATTGAATATTAATAATATGAGGTATCCTTACATCCTTTTGTTCATGGTTGGCTACATGTACCATTATTTTATCTTGTGATTGTGTGTATCTATCGTTATGTTATTGGCATTATCTTAAGTGATGTTGTTGGTATGGGTTTTACATTTAGTAATGCCACCATGTGTACCCTAGAGGATCTAGATAATTTTGTAAATGTACAAAGGCTTTTCATGTAATGTATATACATATTCATCTTATGAATATTTCTCTTTTTTTTAAAAAAAATTGTGTAGTGTTTGTTGTCCTTTGGGGTTCACATGATGAGGCGTTATAGTTGGGATCTCCTTGTATTGTGATTTCAACACCATTGTGTGATAATTTAATGCATTGATGGTATGTAAAAGGTACTGCTTTCATTGCATGAATCCAAGGTCTTCCAAGGAGGATATTATTGGTTAGTGGGAGATCAAGGACTTAGAAAACCACATCCTTTACCATAGGGGTGAATCTGATTGGTAGATTAATTGATCCTTTAGATGACCACTCCTCTTCATCATATGATTTTATGGTAATCTTGTTCCTTGGATCAACTGCATTTTTAGAAAACCCTAGTTTTTTTTATCAATTCTTGGATACAAATATTAAGACTTGGTCCTCCATCTATTAGAACTCACTTGATATTGGCATTATTGATAAGGACATCAATGTGTAAAGATGCATTATGTGGTTGTTGAGGGGATGAATCATCATTTTCTATAAAAGTGATAGTGTAAGGTGAGGTGATATGTCCCACCATAGCTTGCAATTGATCTAAATGTAGGTTTGTAGGAACTATAGTAGTAGCAAGCACTTTATCTAGAATAGCTTTATGCTCATGAGATAGGCGTACAAGCTCAAGTATGGAAATTTGCACAGGCATTTTTCCTAAATTCTATATGAGGTTATACTATGAAGCTGGTGTAGCGGGTTTTGAATTAGGACCTTTAAGGGTGACTGTTCCTTTGTGAGTAGTAACCTTGCAATCAGGTTCTTTTCCTTTTATAATGAAAGTGTGTACATGATTATCAACCTCACTGATATTATGTATGGTATAGTAATATTTAGTAGTAGTATAGTTTACACCATCACCAAATTCAAGGGCCTTTCCTTTATCCATGTCATGCTTATGGAAAGGGTTCTTAAAATCCTCACAATTATAGTTACTTGAAGGAGTGTGTTTGTCAACCACTATCTTACCATCATTAATAAGGTCTTGTATTAGATGTCAAATTTTATTGCAACTATTAGTCTTATGTCCTTTATGTCTATGATAGTCACAAAAGTGATTCTCATTCCACCATGGGGGTTTGACTTTTTGATTATATTCCTTTATTTCAGGTAGCAATATAATATTGATTTCAAGAAGTTCTTTTAATGCGGATTCAAGTGATTGTCCCAATGGTGTAGAAGTTTGTTTAGGGAAACTTCTCAGTTTTTATTTTCCTTTATCTGAAGATGAACCTTTGAAATTGTAAACAAGCGATGATTTTTTAGTTGATTTTGCATCAACAACTCTATCATTGACTACATTCTTGTTCTTTACCCAAAAAGGTGTCTTGTTGTTTGAATTTTATTTTTGATCTCTTTCATTATTAAGTTTTATGGTTCCATCATCAATGAGAGTTTGTTAAATTTGAAATCCCATTTCTATGGAATCATCAGAGGAATCCAAGAATTTGAGGCAAAGTTCCCTTCCAATTTCTTTGTTCAAATTTTGATGAAGGAGGTAAACCCGTTCTTGATCAGGAATGGCATAAGGTAATCATTTTGTTAAATTTCTCTATATTTTTAAAAATGACACAAAATATTCACCTGGTTTTTGTTTGGTGTTGAAAAGGTTTTTCATGGTCACTTTAAAGTCATATTTGAAACTATAATTGCAGAAAAATTTATCAGCCAATTCTTGAAAGGATTTGATGGTCAGGGGTAATCATGAAAACCATTCCATATCTTCTCCTCCTAGACTGTGAGCGAATAATCTCATAAGGTATGTTTCATTAACTAAAAATTTCAAGGTAGTAGCACAAAATTGTCTTAAGTGATGTTTAGGATCCCCTTTTCCATTATATTTTTCAAGTTTTGGTATGTCCCAATGGTTAGGAAAATGTGGCATTGGTATGCTTGGATTGAAGGGATAAGGACATAAATATTAAATTGGGAGCTTGTGATATGGTTCTTTACTATTTTTAAGAGTGTCTAATTCTTGTCTCAATGTTCTAAGGTCATCCAAAATACGACCATTTGTAGGTGTGAGTTTTGATGTCTTTGAAGATCGCTTGTAGCCTGGTTGTAGATAAAAGGTTCTATGGTCTTTGATTCTACCATCATTTTTTGTTTTGGGGATGTTTACATTCACTAGATTTAGGTTGGTCATTCGATGTGAGTAGTGACATGTCAAAATCAGGAGGCATTTTGATTCCTTCATCAGCAAGAGCTTTGAATTTTTGTTGTGGGTTACGTTTGACTACCTCCGTAAGAAGTTTAGTGAATCTATGATCCTTAAGTGCTTCTTCTTTATCGTATTTGGTTATTTCTTCATCATAAGTTTCATTTGTTTCACTAGTTGCAATACTAATGTGGTCTTCCTTGTCAAAGTCTTTTCCCCAAGGGTTCCCTTCTTCTTGAAACATTGTTGCTCTTGTTCTAGGGGTCATAGGTGATTGTTTTGATTTTTAATCCAGGTTACTATATGAGACCTAAGACTAGGATGCAATGAAAAGGATATGATTCTAAGATGAGATATGGAAGTGGTAAGGTATGATATGACAAGCTAAGAATGCAAAATATCAAAGGCAACTTTGGCTCCAAATTTGGTTATGATGTCAGGGTTTACTTGTGTTATGATGGATAGACACAAGGACCAATGATCAAGAGAGGGTATGTAGGAGATGATGGACTCCAAAAGGATTATCCTACTCAAGGATAATGGTATGTTCCCCAACTCAAGGATGATGAACCTCAAGTGATATGGGTGATAGATAGCCAATGGTTTGATTTTAGGACCTAGGAAGAGTAGCCTAAGTGCAAGCTAAAGGTTTTTCTTGATCGATGATGACTATGCAAAGGATTAAATTCTTGGAACATGCAAAGGTTAGGTGAGATGGTCTTGATATGCAAAGGGTTTGAACATGCAAGAACTAGGTGGAGTGTTATCTATATGCAATGAATATGTAATGTCACCTATGTATGAAAGACTAGGAATATGCATGGAATACGATGAATGGGATATGAATATGTAAGAACCATGAATATACAAGGGCTAGGTGGAATGAAAGGACTACATGAAATGCATAGTCTAGATGGAATGCAAGGACTAGGTGAAATGTAAAGTCTAGATGGAATGCAAGGACTAGGTGGAATGAAAGGATTGAAAGGTAAAAACTAAAGGATGATGACCCCAAGAAATATAAGTGATAGGTTCACATTGTATGTTTGTGTTGTTGGACCCTTTTAGGCTTGCACGGTTTGAGATGTTGCAAGTTACTAGGTGTGATTTTTTTTTGAGGTCTATTTTTGAGCACACACACAAGAAATAGCAGACAAAGTGTTTGAGTTTAACAATACAAGCACAAATCCTAAGGTTGGCAAGGACTATATTTGCTAGATTCCACATGGGTTTCCCCAACCACACTTATTCTTAGTCAATGAATCCAAAAGCTTAGCTACACGAGCTCCCCCTTACATTGCAATCACTTCTCAAGCCAACCAAGCTTCCAACCCCCATAAATCTCCCATGGTGGGTTGATCACCTCTACGAAGAACTACGAGAATGTGGATGCCTTCACAATGACCATTGTTGCACTAGAGAATAGATGGGATTTTGGCAACTACACAAAGGTTTTTAGTTTGGGACCCTCGTTCGAGTGGCCATACATGGGGCACAATATTAAGATTTGTTTAGGAGGCACTCCAGCCTGAAGAGGTTACACTCAACAAGGTATTGGGGAGTACTACTTGGTCCATATGACACATCCGCACTCTTAATCCTAGTATTTCTTTTAGGATTCACATTTATATACTGGTCAGAGGTAGCTTGGCCAAAAAGCTTCGTTGTCGGTTTGAGTCACCTTGGGGTGAATACTTTTTCCCACTGAGGTAGACCCAAGTTCTAGAGTCAATAATAATTTCTCTTGCACCCAAGATCACACAAGTGTGTAAGGGGAGAGGATACTTTGATTATTGAATCGGGGTGACACATTAAATAGATGGATATGGATTTTTGATCACCTTTTTTTCACAAGGTGAGAGCATAATCACCTACCACCATCAAGCACAACAAATAGTATTCATTGAACACCTAGTTAAGCCTATGTGAGAAAAGACAATTGTTCATTTTGAATGCACCAATTGAAGTGTTTTCTAATCAAAAAAAACAATTGGTTTCAAAATCATGTCTTCAACGAACATCCTACATCACAATCTCAGTAGTAGTTTCATGCCTCCTTTCTTTGATAAGTGTATGTTTTGATTTTCAATTCTCTGCCAAACAAACCTATAAGAGAACCCAAATTAATAAAATTAGACCCAAAACTAAAATTAAACTAAAATGAAAACTAACATTATTCTAAATTTAAAATTAGAATCTAACTTAAAAAGATAAATCCAAACTAAGAACTAAAAAAAAAATCTAAGCTGAAATTTAAATCTATAACTCTAAATCTAAATTAAGGTTAAAATCTAATTTAAATTTAATGTTAATTCTAATTTAAATTTAATGTTAATTCTAATTAAAATATAAAGTTAAAAAAAACTAATTTAATCTAATCTAAAAATTAATCTAATTGAAATTAAAATTAAAACTAAACTAAAAGTAAAAATTAAAAATTAAAAATAAGTCTAGACTAAGGTTAATTCCAAATTAATTTTAAATTAAAATCAAAACTAAAAAAGAACTAAAAGATATTCTAATTTAAATCTAAAATTAAACTTAAAATCTACACTAAAAAAAAAACTTAAAAACCAAAATCTAAACTAGATTACAAAATCAAACTAAATTAAATTAGAAAAAAAAATCTAGAGCAAATTAAAAAATAATCTAAACGAAAAAAAATTAGAAATTAAATTAAAGCTAAATTAAAAAGTAAAAAAATGATAAACTAAAGAGTAAATCTAAATGAAATTAGAAACTAAAACTCTAAACTAAGTTAAAAATAAAAACTAAATTAAAATTATTTAAAACTAGATTAAAAACTAAATCAAAATTAATCTAAAACTCTAAACTAATTAAAAATAATTGATTTAATACTAAATTAAAAAGTAAAACAAATAAAATAAAATAGTTAAAAAAAATCAAACTAAAAAAATTAGAATCTAAATCTAAATTAAAACTAAAAATTAAAAACTAACGTAAACTGAAAACTTAATTTAAAATCTTAAACAACATGCAACAATGCTCTAATGGACTGATGAATGCATGGATAGGGCAGATGAATCCTCTAACATAATGCTTTAGAATTCTTCATAATACATCAAAATAGCCTGCAAAAAATAGATATGCGAGGATTGAAATAAAGTTATTGCAGAAACATTTAAAATAGAAATGGAAAAAAAATTGTTTCCTGGAGAACCTGTAGAAAATAGCAAACAGCCAAATAAGATTTAAATTATGGCTTTTGACTAAGATGCCTAAATGAGAATGCTCACTATGAGTGCAAAATAGCAGAAAGAAGAAAATACAACATTTTTAAAGCCTTCTAATGTTTCCAACAAAAGATTTTTCAAAGCTTTATTATGAGCTTAAAATTAGAATTTCACCATTCTAGAGACAAAGTTTCTAACTAAAAAGATTTGAAGAACAGTGCAGGGGGTATGGTGATCATGTTTCTTGATTCAAAGCTATTTTTTTAGAGCTTTTACTTCTTGTAAATGAATCTTTTCACCCCAGAAACAATGTCTGGTGCATTCTTCATGACCAAAGGGCAATTTTAGAGATGTTCTTGACATTTCAAACTACCTAGTAGTGAGAAAAAACATGGCAGAAAAAAGAAACACATGATTTCATTTGTTTCTCATGCTTCTCCAACAAATTTGATACTATTGATATGGTTTCAAACAACCCAACAATAGAAAAAAATGAAGAAACAAAGAAACAATTTTAAAAAGTGGTTTTAATGCATGCATATTAAAAATGATTTTTTAACATCTTGGTATTAGAATAAATTACATATTTCAAAACTAGACTCAAAATACTAAATTTCATATTACTCATGTTTTTAAAGATTCAATGTGTAAGTGCTTAAAATTTTAAGTCTAATAGTGGCAAATTCTAAAAAAATTGGAAAAACACTTCCACTTTTGGAACATTTTGTGGACCTAACTTCTTCCAACTACCCGTTAATAATAAACATGTGTTTCAAAGTTGTTTTAATTAATTTTTTAAAGATGTTTTAAACACGTGTTTTAAATTTGTTTTAAACTTTAGTGGCGCTAGGATACACAATCCTAATGGAGTCATCGAGATGAGTCTACGTGTCCATTCCATTATTCTATGGGTCACATATACATCTACTTGAAGCATCTCGTGGACTCACATAATCCCTTTAAAAGAAAGACATTGGTTAACATCAAGGCCAAGGGGTTGATAACTTAATATTTCAAAGGACTTAATAAAATGAATAATGATACTAGGAACGAAGTGAGAAGGTCGACAAAAAATTAGAAATCACTAACATTTCAGAAAACCCCAGCAAGAGTGACAACCTTAAGTGTTTTTAGTGATTTTCATCAATTTCATGGAAACTTTATTTTTTCATTTGTATTGCTTTATGTTTTACATATGCATGCAAATATTTCATAAATGGATAATACTTAATCTCTTAAAGGAAATTTTTTTTTTTTTTTTCTAAATTTATTAAATATTTCATTCCATTATTGGACATATGTGGGATCATCATGGAAAAAACATACCCTTAAGTAGCAATAAAATTCAGAAAAATTAGAGTTAGGCAACTTGACATAAAATTTTGAATAAGTTAACTGTATTATTTCAATAATATGTAAGAATAGAATCTCTTTCAAATTGAATGTATTTTCTAAAGTACTATGTTTATTTTTGTTTTTAAAAAATCTATTTGGTGAAAATTTGAAATTTCAATGCAGTAGTACTTAAATTTTAGGGAAAAAATAAGAAGTAGGTGTCTGTCTGATCACGCTAACTACGGTAAAATGATAATATTTTTTATAATATTTTAGATATAAGTAGAAGACTCATTTCTTGATGTGCTGCATATTTTTTTGTAATTTGTTTCCAATTAAATAATTAATTATGATTTTTTTATTACAAATTTTTAAAAATATAAAAAACTCGTACATCTAATCACCTTAACTTGGTCAAAAATTCATGAAATTCAATTTTTTTTTAAATCCTATATTATGTGAAACATAGAATGTGACACATGTTTTGGATTCAAAAAATGTGATACCATTTGAAAGCTATAGATGTTTTTCAATCAGCCTATCAATCAAGACTTTAGTTGTTATTCAAATAGAAAATGAATAATAATTAGTTATTAAATTCAAAGTAAAGCATAATTTATATTGGTGGAAAGCTAAGAATCTCCTTTAAAAACCCTTTTCATTTCATCAATTTTGGGTAAAAAAATGTCATCAGGCACACGAGCCATCATATCACTTACATATCGCCACTTTTTGGCCCATCATGATCTTGCACATATCCTATTTTATTCCATTTAAATTACTTGTATAATTTGAATAGACACTTTAAACATAAAATAATTATTTACTATAAATGAATAACAAAGAATAACACAACCATTTATTTTATTACCACTGAATTGTAATGTTAGATTATTACATAGATTTTTGAAGATGAGTAGAGAATGCAAGCTCTTTATTTTTATAAATGACACATGTCACTTTACATCAGGCACAATTGATTCCAAGTTGTTAGACCTCTGACTACTTCTATTGGTGACAATACAAACCATATTCTCAAACCATGAGGCTTGTTGACCATGGTTTGGATCTTGGGATCTCGAATATGGTTCTACATTTATAATATTCTCAATCTGATGCACTAGAATATCCAAAATTGAAACAATTTATTCCAAGCTGGTAGTGGCGGCTATGGGACCTAGACCATATTATAAAACAAGTAACTTTGAGAATCCATAGGGCTTTCCTACCATGTTGGGGAAATCAGAGCTATGAAGATATAAAATGTGCCTATCCTATTTAAGAACCAGATTCATGTAGAAGATGAGAGGTAATAAATATTCTACCACCTTTTGCATGTAGCTTCCATGCATTTGTATAGCACACAATGAGTCTAAAAGTCCATAGTTCCTCTTCAAGAGCCTCTATCAAAATGGACAATGAGAAGTCGTTGAATTTGAATGCAAATAAGAATAAAATAATTATTTAGGCATACTCTCTATGAACTAACTTATCTTCATTAGAGATCCTCAACTTGGTTCAAAATCTATCTCATAAGTTAGGTCAACCAGATCAACTTCTTTCTGATTCCACCCATTCTAAACTTGAAGGAAATTGGTCTTTTACTTTGCAACTACATAAATAGATGCATGAGAACTTAGAGTACCACAAATAATACCACGTCATCTTCTTCCTTATTAACCTTGCAAAATGAAAACCCTTATGACAATTTGAAATAGTGCACTCAATAGTAAACCCTTTAGCTTTCTATGAATGATTTTAGTTATGCTCACTATCCTTATTTATTGTCCACTAATACCACTACCAACTTGATCCCTATTTACTCATGACTCATGTGAGGTTGGGTAAAATGATAATAACGTAAACCAAAAACCAACTTAAATTTTAATCGTGTAACTTAATTCTTAAATTTACAACATTTATTTTGATTGAAATATTGCTACATGAAAATTGTACCTCAAGCTGACAAGTTGTAAAAATTGCCACTCAAACGATATGAAATCACTACAAATATTGTTTCAATTGATAACTAGATTAATGACATCTTCATCTACAGTATGTCGTGTAGTTTTCAATATCAAGCTATCCAATCAATCACTTCAGATGTACATGTCATTAATATGTGGTACCATAACCACACTTTCTTCAAAGAAAAAATATCTGGCAGATATATAAAAATTTAATAAAAAAGGATGGAAATCGATAAAAATAAAGCACTTGCCACATTCCATACTTTCTTCCATTTTCAGTATCAAGTTATCAAATCAAACATTTCACTAGCTTTGGATTAGAAGAGTAACCTACTTTTGAATCTTTTAAATATTTCCTAGGTATATATGGAATTAATCTGCAGTATTGTATACACATTTTCTTCAATGAAAGACTATTTGACAGATATGTCAAAATCGATAAAAATATTGAGAATTAAATGAAAGGTATAGTACTTCAAGGAATTGAAAAGATAGAATTGAATGGCTTGTTGTACCTTAATAATTATCAATGTCCACTAATAAGTCACAAGAATTTTTTCTCACTTTTGATCAGAAGTATATGATCAAATTAAACATAATTTCACTCACTTCAGATGTACATGTGGAATTAATCATAGTATCGCAACCACATTTTCTTCAATGAAAGAAAATATGCGGAAATTGAAAAAAATATTAAGATTTAAATGGCACCTGGTAGAGTACTTTGAAGCATTAGAAAGAGAGAATTAAATGGATTTTTGTAGCTTAATCATTATAAATTTCCACTAATAAGTCATAGTAAATTTCACTCACTTATGATTAGAACTATATGTTGATAATTAATATTAGTTTTAAAAGCCAAATTTTTATATTGAAAAAATAAAAATGTATTTACAAGAATGGAGATACGAAAAGTATTTTAAATTAAGTATATGGAGAATGAAGTACATACTACATAGCTAGCCTAGAGAAAATGCCACTAACCATGACAAAAACCCAGTCACAAAATACATATTATAAGAGTTGTTACACTATACAATAAAATATAGACATAACTCATTGTACTTATTTTTTCGTAAGAATAGAAAAGGCTATCAACTGGTGTTTGAGTAGAAGGTAAATCAAATTTAACAATGTAACAATAGAGAAGAAAGTGAAATCACCCAAATAATTCCTCCAAAACTCTAGACTCTGCAATGATTCATTTTTTCTATCATAAATTAGACCACATCTCATATTAACCAAGGAAAGAGACTTCGTTGTAGAAGCACATGATTGCACTTTTTAGAAGATTCCACCAATAGGCACTAACCCACTTTCAGAATTATAATGCTTTAGTGGCAACTCCAACAAAGAAATAGAGTAAATGAAAGGTTGCAAATAATGTATTTCCAACATCTTCACCAACTCTTTATCAAGAAAAATGACCATGCAATTGGAGAAGAAATTTGAAGCTACCTCAGAATATAGAGCATGTGGGTTTTTTTGAGGTCATTCCCTACCCATAATTATTCTTAAATAGCATCCACAACCTGCACACAAATAATTGTAAAAACCATACCCAAATTTCATCTTTCGTATGCATCGTTGCTTATTTTCTCCCAAAAACATTTGGATAGCATGATACACCATGAATACTCCATATCACAATTAAATTGAGAATAGAGGAGAAAGAAAGAAAATCCAAATATTTTATAAATGATATAGAGAACATCAATTTGGTGAAGTATATATATAAGTTAGAATGAAGACAATGACATCAAATATACAAAACTTAACATTTAATTCACCACTTGATGTGACAATATTATTTTGGAAAAAATGAATCATGACTTTAAGTAATTTAAAAGTAATAAAACATCAACCTTTGATAATTTAAAATCTAACGGTTTTGGATTTATTCCAAAGGTTTGAGTTCACAAGTCCATCTTGTGATAAAATTTGATCTTTGATGAACTTAGCATTGACCATTGATTCCTTTTAGACCATTAACCATGAGTTGAAGCTCGATCCCATTGAGGACAAGTGTCACAATCCTGTGTTACTACATAAAACTAATGACATCACCTTCTCAATAGTGAGAGCATGCAGGAGACACTTGATCATTAATCACCAATTTCAACTGTTGATTTTTGTGAGCAAATATTTGTCACCTAACTTTGGTACTCCATGGAACCGGTAATCACCTAGGTTTAGGGGTTGGTCACCATGATGGCTCCAAAGGATTAATTCATAACCTAAGTGACCTTCAACTTTCAATAGCCAGTCTATGATAAAATATTATTTTGGGTGTTATGACTTCAAGTGATTTAATATATGTAACAAAATTTCAACCATTGATTTTTGGAAATCTAATAGTAATAGTGTTATTATAGATGTTTTAATTTACAAGTCTAGTGTTGTAGACATTTGATTTTGGAATGAAACTACAACCATCGATCAAAAATTTATCAAACAGTCATGGTTATATTGATTTGCACTAATATCTGGCTTTAGACATAATAAATATGTTGCCACTTGTCCCTATTTTGGACACTTTATGAAGGAATTTGGATGTGTGGAAAATTTATCCCAGAATAGAGCAATATGTAGAATTTTATATTTTCACCACCTATGCTATGATTTATTTTTTGCATACTAGATTATTTCGCCAACGATTTTTTTATTGGTTTTAGATTATGTTTAATTCGCCAATGGTTTTTTTATTCATTTGAAAATAGCTTTAAGTCACCAAGGAAAATTATTTTTTTGTTTGAAAACATTTTTGAACCACCAAAAAAATATTTAATTTTTTGAGCACAACTTTAGTTCACCAATAGAAATATCCTGTTGGTTTGAAAATGTGTTTAATTTTCCAATGGAAATATTTTCTTTTTTTGAAAATAGGTTTTAATTACCAATGAAAATATTTATTTGGTTTTAAGAACATTTAAATTCTCTAGGATTTTCCATAGACTTATATTTATTAAAAAATATTTTCTAATTGATATCATTTTTTTCTCGAAAAATGAAAAAAATCTTTAATAAAATTAATATTTATTTCAAGAAGTATACAATATTCACCATAATTTTACACCTTTGCCAAGGGGGATTCTTAAATTTATCACTACTCACTATCTAGAGGAAAGAAGAATAGAAGGGGTGGCTCACTACCAATTCAAACTGCTAACAATGCATCTCTCATATGTCAAAGGTACAATTTCATTGAAGCACAAACAACTCATTAAATAAACTCAAATGTAGACACCTTATTCTCACTACATCTAGAATTCATAAGCATTAAGGCTCACACTTAGATCACCACACTTGATCAAATTCACATCTTTCACATCACACTCTTATCTTAATCCACACAACAATTATCCTTGCATTTATACCGTTTGGGACCTAAAATAATCTCAATTAGGCCGGCCATAAGGGAATATATGCACCTCAACCATCTAACATCAAATATCTTAGGACCAAAAATTCCCATAATATAAATAAGTGAAGCTAAACCACACAAATACTTAATTGGGACCTAAATCTAGACCAACACTTCGTCAAACATCAATTATCCTCTACAATTAGTGCTAGGATGCTAGGTCAACCAAACCTACACTAGCACTAACAAGATACTCCAAAAACACCTCTCAAGGTCTAGAAACATATCATTTACCATACAATAACATTCTAAAATATTCGTAAAAAATCTCTAAATATTCCACATCATCAAAATATTAACTACTACTGCAACCACCTGAAACTCAAGAACACCTTCATTTTATGCAACCAAACACATTGTCGTAAGCATTGAACAATCTTGACAAATTTTTGGAAAAAATAAACACCTGAAACATGAAGGGAAGGTAGATAAAAATCATATAAGCATGCTCCTAGATTCGTAACACCACAACCTTCACTATAGAAATATGTGGACCAATTTCATTTCTCCTAAAAGCCTTGTTTCACTAGATAGACATATTGTCAAACACATCTTCCAAGTTGCAGTATGATCCAAAACCTTAAACTTTGGATATTAAACCTATAAAAACCTCTAATCATCATGTCCAAACCACATGAGTATATCTTCAATCATGAAGAAATTTGGATCAAAACACTGAACACCATGTTTTTAGATTGAACTCTCTTTTATTCAAATTTTCTAAAAAGCACTTGTAAACCAAGTGAACAAACTTCATCAACAACATTTTAGCATCTCTATAAAAATATACAACATGCAACACTTTCAATCTCCTCAAACACAAGTCATGCCAACAACCTCTACAACTATACTGAAGTAGGATGACAACACCAGTATGTGTTGACATCAATACCAGTAGCATTCCAACATTATTTTTATACAAGGGATTGACATCGATGACAACAACCAGGAAACTCACAAAAAACTCAAGCTTCCAACATCTCTAGACTTCCAGTTATATGCCCCTTTCTCATTGATGGAAACACATGTCTAAAAAATATCAATAACAAAAGAAAGAAAGAACAATACTATAATAAGTAGTACTCATCCTATCAGAGACTTCTTATCCTATGACATCAATAACGCCTACATTCTAGATCACTCTCCTCTTTTGATCCTCAAACAATACTTTCCCATAAAATGTACTAATGTTTGTCAAATTATCTCTCCCCATATTGTCTTCAAACCAGATTCACTTTTGCACTATTGTTTTTTGACCAACTCTCTCCCCTTTTGACATCAATGAAAAAGGGCCATAAACTTATCCAAATCTCTTGCTCTCCTCTAGTGATCCAACAATAATTTGTTGATGGATATTTATATCATAATTTTTAACTGAATCTTCATCTTCTGAGACGTATAGTAGAGAAACCATAAAGAATTTGCAGCTGATGTGAACTAGTGATTTGTGGAAATTTTTGTGTATATTCTAAATATATATTTTTATTTCTTAGATATAAACCATGAACATTTCAAAATATCCTTTAATAACTAGTTTGAAATAGAAAAAAATATTTTTAGAAAGTGATATTTTTTAATAATTTTTTGTTACATATTTTTGTAATTAATTTATGAAGTCACCGTAACTATAATTTGGACATAAATGTGTGTTGTACAACATAATGTGTTGTGTATATATCAAAATCATTTTTGTTTGGTGAAACAAGAACATTAATATGGAGGGAAAGGATATTTTTTGATTATTTTTATAATGCTTTACTATTCTTCAACCTATGAAAAATGAAGAGCTTGATGTTTAGAGAAAAACTCATGTTCAATAATAATTAAAAAATAAATACATGATAAAATGAAAACATATCAAAACTACAGTTTTTAGAAAGCTCATTTTGACGGCTACAGTCTTGCAAAGTATCTTGTTAGGTTAAGATCATCTAAAGGTCCAAATTAGGGTTTGAAATTGATTTTTCTAAGGAAATTTTGATGTAGAAGACAAATTTGTGTTTGGTACCTCCTATCTAAGGACCTTCTATCAAAGGTACCATCAATCGAGCATCCCCAAGGACCTTCAATCGAATGTTATTTTGGAAAGGCATGTTGATTTAGGTCTTGACCTTTGGTCAAAGGTACCTTTGATTGAAGGTAGAGACCTTTGATCGAAGGTAGACCTCCTTTTAAAGGTAAAAATTGAAATACCTTCGATCAAAGGTTTTACTTCAATCAAAAGTGTGTTTTAAAAACTTAAATTCTCCACCAAAAATTTCTGCTTTGTAAAAGTGAGATATAGTTCTATGATTTTACCCCGCTTTGATAAAATTCAAAGGGAAGGCCCTACATACACCACTTGCAACACCAGAAAACAACTAAACTCACTCTTATGCACACTTTTATTTCATAGTCTTTTATGCACTATCTAGTAACCATTATTACCTACTCCCCCTAAGAGTTAGCCTTAGCATCACCCCAAGACCAAGAATGTAACTTGAAATGCTTCTTAGATAGATGCACACACTTATGCATCTAGTTGAATGGAGAGGAAATGACACCTAACTTCTCCTATAGATGCTAAAAATTATCTTCTGGAAGAGCCTTTGTGAAAATATCAGCAACTTGATCCATTTTAGGAACATACTCCAACTTCACCTCATTCTCTGAAACTTAATCTCTTAAGAAGTGATACCAAATTGAGATATGTTTTGTTCTTGAATGAATTACTAGATTCTTTGAAATGTTGATTGAAATTGTATTGTCACACATGATAGACCAATAGGTTCATGATATGAAACTTTGATATGCTTCAATATTTTCTTTATCCACAACACTTGTGTACAACATGATGCTACTGCAATATATTCTACTTCTGCAATACATTAAGACATTGAATCCTACTTCTTTATTAGCCACAAAACCAACTTGCTTCTAAGAAAGAAAGTACCACCACTTATAATTTTCCTATCATCTACAAATCCAAAAAAAAATTCATCTATATATTTACTCAAAGAGAATTTAGTATCCTTAGGATACCACAAACCATAATCTAGAGTGCCATTCAAATATCTAAATATCCTCTTCACTATTGCAAAATGATATTCTTTAAGATCTTCTTGAAATCTAACGGCAAGTTAAACTAAATACATGATATCTAGTCTAGTAGCAATAAGATATAATAGTACACCAATCATTAATATATAGTTTCTTTGATCTGGCTTAGGAGATTCATCATTCTTTTCTAGCTTACAACTAGTAGCCATAGGAGTACATATTTGTTTGGAGTCATTCATTCCAAAAAAAATCAATATTTCCTTAGCATATTTAGATTATGATATGAATATATCTTTCTTTTATTGAATGATCTAAAAACAAAGGAATAAATTCATCTCACCACACATTAACATTTCAAATTATTTCTACATTTCTTTTGTAAACCTTTTGCACATATATTCATTTCCTTTAAAGATTATGTCATAAATATATACCAACATAATTAACATTTGTTCTCCCCCAACTTTGAAATATAGATTATTATCTTCAATGTACCTTTCCTAAATCCTTTCTATAAAAATTACTTATCTAACCTTGCATACCAAGCTCTGGGATCTTGCTTCAATCCATACAATGGTTTCTTCAATCTACATACCATATTTGTATCTTCTATCAACTAAAAACCTTTTGGATCTTCAATGTATACCTCTTCTTCCAATTCACCATTCAAGAATGCAGAATTCACATCCATTTGATATACTTTGAAATCTTTATGTGTTGAAAAATCTAAACATCTCGATGGATTCCATCTTGCAACTAGAGAAAAAAATTCTTTAGAATATATACCTTCAACCTATGAGTAGCCCTTACATACAAGTCTAGACTTTTTTGTGACAATTTTTCCCTCTTCATTCAAATTTTCTTGGAATACTCACTTCGTACCAATCACATTCTTATCTTCCTATGTTGGAACCAATTCCCAAGTTAGAGTCTTCTCTGTTTGTTCTAACTCTTCCTTCATTTATTTGATCCAATTCTCATCTTTGCATGCCTTAGTCACTACTTTTGGTTCCATTAGAGAGAGAAAATATATATTTACTTGTTCCTCTATCATAATATCTTTTCCTCTTGTCAAGACACATTTTCTCTTATCTCCAATGATCTAATATTTTGAATGATTATTTTGTACATACTTAGGATTCTTAGGATTCTTCTTTGGAGAATCTTCCTCTTAAATTGTCAACTCTTTTCCTTTGTCTTCAACCTTTGATTATTCACTACAAGGGGATTCGCTAGATTCATTAGGAGATGGCTTACCATACCATAACTCATAGGGATTCTTTGAACTATTCACTCTTAGTTGACCTTTGTTAAGAATGTAGACTAAAGTATGAATTGATTATCTCTAATAGATATCCAAAATATTAGCTTCCTTCATCATTTTCCTAGCTACTTCTTGAATTTTTATATTTTTCCTTTTTAGAACTCTATTTTGTTGAGTTTTAGAGATTGATAAATGCCTTCCTATTCCGTGATCTTCTCAAAAAATGTTAAAATAATTTAAATTAAACTCGCCACTTCTATTCAATCTAAAACATGTGATTTTGAGGTTCATTTCATTCTCAACCATATCCTTAAATTCTTTAAACTTGTCTAGAGATTTTCATTTTTCTTTAAGAAATGTAACCCAAGCCATTCTAGAATAATTATCAATTAATAACATGAAATAACTGTCACAACATGAGATTTTTGTTTTGACCTAGGTCCACATAGATTTGTATGCACTAAATCCAATGGTCCTATTGGAGCCTAAAATTTCATACAAATTTTAGGTTCCCATATGTGAAATTTGATTTTAACACTCAGGAGTAGAGTTGAAACAATCTGCTCAAATGGACCACTTTGAAAAATCATAAAATGAATTCAGTTCAGTTTCATACAAAATCACTTTTCAAACATGTTTATCTAGCATATGGGAATATACACACAAAATTTCAGCTTCCCATGATCCGATTTGACAATTTTTCAAAAGATCAAGTTGAAGGGTTTTGCGAAAGTTTGTTGTTTACACAGTGTAAAATCTGCCAAGTAGGTCAACTTTCGAGAAAAATATTAAGCAACTTGAAGAATTTCAAGAAAAATAAATTGGTGATTTTGATTCTCCCCATCTCAATGTGCATCCATGTCAATTTTCAAAGCTTTGGGACATCATTTGGTATTTTTTTAAAAATCAATTCCAAATGGGTTTTACTTAGTTTGAAAAATGCAAAAGAGCTTGAAAAGGGTCAATTTTGACTTTCAATATTTCATGAAAAAAGTAAAATGGTTGAAAATCCTTTTGCACACCAACTCATGGAGCCTAAATTAACTGATTCCCAAAGTTACAGATTCCTAGATGAAGATTTGATATTTTTTAAGATGCCAAGTTGGTGAGTTCTCAGGTGGTTCTTGACAGAGGAAAGTTTTAGAAAATGTTAAATGGGCAATTTTGAACATTGATATTTTTCAATCCTAATGGCTCTATACAAATCTACTTGGAAACCACACTCCCCTATCCTAACTCAACAAACTGATTAATTTCATGGCATAAGGAGAAGATTTGAAAAGTTTTTTGCATCGATTCTAGAGGCAACTTGATCTATTTTGTCACAATACAAAATGGCAAAAAGTAAATTTTGATGAATACCTGCTTGAGTTTAAGTAATGTTTTAGGTTTTAATGGAATATTTATGAAAATTGAAGTATCATGGGATTCAATTGTTTGAGGATGTGCCAAGGGAAATGAGGATTGAGGAACCTATCATACATATATTAGGATACAACAACCATTTTGATTTTTGCATATGATTTAGCTCTTGCCACATTGCTTGGAGATAATATATACAATTTTGGAGAATCATTGGCTCATCCAATAGTGATAACTCTTCAAGAGTTAGGTCATTGTCCTCTGGCCCCATTATGACTGTTGAAAACGCACAATCCCTTGTAAATTGTCAGGACTTTCTCATCAATGTCCTTCACCGAAGCTTTGGGTCTACTTTCCCTTAACCATTACCACTTTTCAAAACTATTTTTCATGATATATGCATTTTTCCCAACGATTTCAGAAATTCAATACCCTACATGGTAATTGTACACATGTTGAAGGATTCTCTTGGTCTTTTAGCTTGCACACTTGTTGTCCTTAAATCTTGACATACTATACTCAAAAGGTCACTGATATTTACAAGAGTGTGCAGTCCATAACATATAAGTTGTTAAGAAATGTGATGATTTCATGATGTTTTAAGGAGTCTCATATGGACATAAACATTGCTCTAATTCTACAGACCTAGAACACAAGGCAAGCTTGTATACCTACACCCAATGCAAAATTGATCAACTTGGGTGACTTACATGATGTTGCCCAATGCAAAGATGATAATAGGAAGTGAAATTTTATCAGACATTACAAATAAATAACACAATTATTGATACGTATTACAAGAAAGAGACTCTTAGAATGAGTAATGCCCAATATTAATAGCCTAATCTATTAAAATAAAATTGGTCTCTAAGATCTGATGTGTAATTTGAAAGATTGTCATGGACAATCTAGAATCTGAAATGTGACATCAATTAAATGGGAAGGGAAGATTAGGACGATACAAAGATAAGAGACTTCAAGATAGGACCAAGACAGAAGGTACAAAAGTAGACATTGATGAAACGAGTATTGTTGAACATAAAATGTTCATTGTTTTAAGCCCTCAGACTTCATGTAAAGCAACAAATTTGTTAGCTCATCTGGTGGATTGCCTAGGGATGGGAAATAATAGGTCGACCAATACACATATAGATAAGTAATGCAAGGAATGGGAGGAAATATACCCGCATTTGGAAGTAAGAAAGGTATCTTGGGATGTAAGTGTTGTGTAGTTTTTGCACACATGCCCCACTGAAGTAGGCACCATTATTTTTCTGGTTTTGGGATGTCTTGGCCTTTCTATTCTATAATTTTGCTTGCTTGAATCCATGCTTCAATGTTCATCTTTCCAGTTGGAGTGGAACATTTGTGAATTTTGTTGAAAATCTTAAAATCTGAGTAAATTTTGAACTTTTCACTATTTTCGGGAAAATCTGCCCTATCTGGATTTTCCCATTTTTCTTTCGGAATCATGAGGTAGTCATGTTTTGACTGAAATCTAGGAAAATCCATTGTGTCTAGATTTCTCCAAAGTCCATTTCCCTATCGGATTTTTGGGTTTTGGTCTTGGTTGTCTTGTCGATCGCATTAATGGCGATTACATGACCTTTTTGGGGCATTGATATATTGAATCTTGGTGATTAATTGGACATTTGAGTTTGTTTATTTACTTGTCATTTGAGTTTGAGTGCTGGAGCTTGGGGTGTGTTGCTAGATTGTGCATTTCGAAGTTATTTTGAGTGTTGTATTTGAATTTTGTGTTTTTTCTCATGTTCTGCTCATGTTTGTGGGTTTCTTGTTGGCATTGCTAGTTCCAGTTATTCAGTTCTCATGGTAGGTGGATATGCTTCTTTCCTCTATTGGTATTCGATTACTCTACTTTGTATGCTTTCACATCTTTTATTTCTTCATCATTTTCTTATGTGTATGCACCATGGTGGGGGTTTTGGGGTGTCCATTGTTTTGCCAGTCTATCTAGTTGGTCATTGAACATGTGCCTTGGGTTGGTCTTTTATTGTTGTTCTTAGGGCTTGTTTGTGTTTTTCCTAAACTCCTAACTCATTCATAGGCAAGTCATGCCTGGTTTTTTCTGTTCTCACATGGTGGAAACTGTAGGGTTCCTGACCTAGGGCATAGCCAATCCCTCTCAAATTGTTGAGAGGAGGGTTTTCAATTCATATTTGATACATTGGGGTCTGTGGTTAGGTCATTGTGGAGGTGCAAACCCTAGGTCTATGCTCATTTGATTTGTTTAGGTAAAAATGAGAGAATGTGGATGAGTTTGGGTTTTTTATGTCTCCACAGAATTCTACCTGTTTCGGATTTCCCCGACTTTTCCCGTTCCTTCTTTTTGCCACTTAAACTGGATTTTTGTCTCCCTCATGAAAATCCACTTCGTTTGGATTTCCTAGTATCCATGGTTGGGTCATTTTTCTGGATTCATTCTTTGATGGTAATTTATCCCTTTTTTCATTAAAATCTACTTCCACCGGATTTTCCCGGATGTTCCATGCCTTATCCTTTTTCCCAAGTTGATTATAACTATTGTTTTTTTTGCTAAAATCCATCTTGGTCGAATTCTTCCAAAGTTTTGGGAAGTGATGATTATGAGGATTATGTGAGAAATTTTCTTATTGGTAGTATATTTAAATGATCAAATGAACTTATGTTAAGTATCTTTAAGGTTATTCCTTTATTGAAATTGATGGATTGAGATGATAATTTTGGAGTTTATATGTTTGTCTCACTGGATTCTGCTTGGTTCAGATTTCCCTGGAATTCCTCTCTAGTCTGGAATCCACAAGGTGGGCTAAATCCCGTACTTTGGTGATATGGTTCTCTGACACTTGTTGTTTCTTTTGGATCTCATTTTGGTTGTCTTTATTTGTTTGGAGGCAGGATCAGGACCAAGATGTTGTTGGTCAAGGAAAAGGGAAGGCAATAGATCCAAGTGCAAAGAGCTATGCTATCTCTGATGTAGAGAAGGTGAAGTTGGACATAAAAAGCAAGATTCATGAAAGCAAGCTGATTTCTATTTGGTCAGGAATCACTGATACCAATGTGGGTATGTGGGACTATGAGGAATTTAAAGTTGAATTGGCAACACAGAACCTTCCTTTGTTGGCCAAAAGAACTATGGAATCTAGATTGGCACATGTAGTAGGTTTTAGTCTTGTGTCCATTGCAAGGAGTTTTGATATGCCTGACATGTCACATGTGGTGGGTTTTGATATAGACACAACAAGGAAATACTATAAGGAAAATGTGGTCAAGTCCCAGCAAGTAATCCAATCTTGGTTGGAGAAGCCCAAGTCTCATTTCTCCAAATTGCCAAAGTAGCTATTCAGGCTCAAGTTCTGAAGGGAGTATTACAATGTAATCACTCTTCTCTATAGATTGGTAGGATTGAAGAGTGCAGCAGTGTTTGAAAGCTGGATGTTTAATGTTATTGCTCGGATGGAGCAGGGAATTGATTATCATCGGTCGGGTACCATAACTATAGTGATCCATGAGTAGTTGTGCAATATATTGCAAACCAAGACTTTCACCATGACCTCCTACTTAGTGTATGCATTGGAAAGGTTTCACCCATATAAGGGGTTGAGTACTAGAGGTACTTTTGGACAAGATGCAATATATGAGGTATATCCACAGTTGCACCTAACTGGAGGAAGCTATAGAAGAGAAAATGATGCTTTCATAATGTATATCACCAGATTGCTCCCAAGGTGCAGAGCATGTAAGAATTTCTAAAAAAGCTAAAGAATTGGTAAAGAGATATGGGGCATGGTTTATCCATTTTCCCACTTTCTCTTACATTAGAATTGATGGTTGTCAAAGGGATCCTTAAAGACTCCCAAGTTACCCTACTGATCATGTTATATTTTTGGAGGTCACTAGGTAGATTTGTGACTTCAACATAGTTATAAAAGGAGATAAGCATAAAACAGGTTTTGGGAATGATTTTCCCTTAAAGATAGGAATAGGTGAGGTTTGTTCTTCTATCTAGTCTGCTCATGCTTCTGAGGAGGAGATGAGTACTTTTGGTCTCTCTTTCCATTCCAAGAGAGCAAGGTTTGACATCACTAGTGAGGCACAAAAGAAGGCCAGTAGGGATTACAGTCATAAGGTCAACATTGAGGATTATTGGGTTAACCTTGTTGATGAATTTGAGGTCAAGAAGAAGAGATTCTCTAGGTTTCTAGTGGACTTGGTAAGCTTATACAATGTGAAGGCCATCCTTGACTAGGTGGAAGAGGATGGAAGTTTAATCCAGGGTCATGTCTTTGAATCTGTGAAGGGCAAGCTAGTTGGAGAAATTGACTGGTTAGAGGAGGATAAAACGGAACTAGATCAAATAATGGCTCCAATGATCAAGTACACCAAAATGTGGTTGAAACACAAGATGCTAGAATTGGAGAGTTAAGGTGTCCAATGTACTTATGATCTGATGGGGGACTTAGAGTCTCATTCTGCTTCTGAGGAATCACATGAATAGGATCCTAAGGGTAAGACAAAGGTGGATTCCCCTTTTAAAATTTGGGTTTGAGATGTTCAAACTGAGAGGGCAGCCAAAGTGGGTAAACAGAGGAAACCTATTGCCAAGAAGAGAAAGCATGTCTCGAGGAAAGAGGCTGAAAAGGAGAAAGAAGAGGTAGATGTTACTTCTCCATTAACAAAAAGAAGAAGGCTTGTGAATTTGTCACATAAACTAGAGGAGGCTTCTAAAACTAATAATGAGGCTAAACCACTAGTGGTAGAAGTAGAGAGTTCAAGGGAAAGCACAGAAGTATATATGAGGAGGTCAAGGACTCCTTCCCCAAAGGATGCTTCTATAAAGGAGGATGTTGTTGTGACTACTCCCATTATTGAACAAGAAAGTATTTCCATTCCTCAAGATATTGATAGTGTAAAAGAAGATCCAAGGAAGGATGAAGATCCTAAGGACTTGAGCAAGGAAGAATTTTAGGAAGGATAACTTTATAGTGCGGAGGAAAAAATTGATAAAGTGGTCAACTCCCCTTTGGTGGCCTATGCAGATTCACCTGTGAAAGATAAATTGAGTAAATCTCCTCAATAGGAGGAGATACCAGCCAGGATACCTTCACCAGTGCAGGTTGTTGTAGAGGAACAGTTGCAAGACAAGGAAAATCCAATCATGGATATCCCTAATGTCCCAAGTGTTGAGAAGGATGCCCATAATGACCAGTAGGAGCAAGATAAGCAAGATACAAGGCCAACTAAGTCTACTATTCCAAGTTGGCTGGATAAAGAATTGAAACATAAACTGATAATAGTGGAAGATGCTCCTCCTAATTGGGATGACTTAATGACCAATTTTTAAAAGGGAAATATTAAGAAGAAGGCTAGAGTTGTTTCTTGGATTGAGAAAGATGGGTCAGGAAATAGAGTGGCTCACATTGCTACCCCTACTCCTAATAAAGATAGAGATGATGTAATTGCCAAGGACTATCATTTGTAGACTATTGACTTAGGGCATGCATATTTGGAACAGGACATTGAGGAGTATGAAGGCTCCAGTTCTATAATTGTGGGTAGATTGAAGAAGGTTGTACAAACCAGGCATTAGTTGGAGAAAGAGAATGAGAAATTGAAGAAGTACTTGCAGTAGTTGGTGAAACCCTTGCAGTCCATTGGCTCTTCATCCTTTGCTATAGGTTTCTTGCCTCACGAAACAATCTCCGAGCTTGAGAAGATGAAAGGCACTATACTTGCCATAGTTGATTGGTTGCAAGGGGTTCATACTAAAGGAGATGTTTCCATTTAAGATATCTTGTCAATTTGAGGGGATGCCATGAGATTAGTGGACTGGTTGAAGACTACGATGGCTTGAGACAAAGAGGATACTAATCTTGTACTGTAGAAAACCAAAACAATCATGGAGTTCACTGAAGATAAGCTAGTAAAGAGTGGAATTCTTCCTTTCTCAATCATTTCTGAACCTTGGGAATGGTTTGAAATCTTGTAAATGAGGTAGAGGGCCTTGAAAAATATTCACATATAAGGAAAGCAGATTGAGAACACTTTGACTAGTATTTATGATAAGTGTATCTCCTTCTTTGAAATTATGACAGGAAGGAAGAGGTTTGATCTCAAGCATCTTAATCTAGAGCAACTTAGAAAATGGTGGAGAGATGTTTATTCTCTAGTTGGTGAGGGACCAATTACTGAACATCAGCTAGATGATGTTGCAACCTATACTGCAGTCATTGACAAATACTTAACTGATAGGTTTGATTGGGATGGTACAGTGAGGCAGGAAAGGGATGATATTAAGTCTCTTGAAAGAAGAGTTAGGGTTTTGCCTGTGCCACCTGTTACTGAGTTGGATAGGGTACTATTGGTCATGCATGTTGAAGAAGATCAAGCTAAGGACAAGGATGGGAAGTAGTTATGTAGGGCTACACCAATATTTGTGCTTCCCATTACTCATATGCATTGGGCCAACCCTTTGGTACCTAGGCCGACTTGGATGAAATTGGTGCTAATTTCACATTTCATATTATATTCAAATATCTTTTGAGGTTGACCTCTTGTAGGTTGGGTTTTATTGTAAATTCTTATTTTTGGGCTGACCTATCTTACGAATTCTCTATAAAATAGGCATGTTGCCTCATTTGAGAGATATAGATAGGTGATACATGATATTCATAGAGAGATAGAATAGAGATTTCATAGTTGATCAAATTAGGGTTTATTTTCAAGCAAGTGTTGTAACAAAAAGCTAGAATTGTTTCCATTTTGGATGACTTAATATAAGAAAGGATATTGTGATTTGGTATATATCTTGTGGAGCTTCATCTGGCATGGTTCTTGTAGTTTTATATTTAAAATTTCTTATAATTTCATAGTTAAATAGTTTGGTGATGCTTAAGGTTTCATGTTTGGAATGTTTGTAGCGATCTCTAGTCTATACTTTTTGTAGTTAGTTGATTGTTAGCTTCTTTGCAAAGTTAGCCTAGACTTAAAATTGTGCTTAGTTTAATTATAACGGTTTGTTTAGGATTTCTTGAATGAATGTTTGTGATTTGAAAATCTTTAAATACCTTAGAAGATTGCACTATTTATGTGAAATTACAGATTTATCTGGATCAAGCAGGAACTAGTTTATGAGAGATCGGTCCGTTTTGAGCATATCATCTTTAGCATTGTCAATCTTAAGGTTAGAAGTAGTCTTAGAATTATCTCTGAAACCTTCATCTTTTGCTATTTCTTTATTATCTAGGTTCAATTAAAGATTCAAGTATCAATCATTCTTTAGATCTGATAAATTCAAAGTCCAGTATTTGCTTGTAGTAAGGTCCCTTTGTGATTACCAGCATTTTCACATTATCTCTAAGTTTTTTTCTTGCATTGTCAAGACCTGACATTAGAGACCTTCGGGTTATCTCTTTTCCCATAGAGATTTACCTTTCAAGAGAGATAAGATATTATATTCTTTCTAAGTTGTTGTTGTGCATAAAACATCATCAATAGTAAGATTGCAAAGAGATGAGGAATCTGAGATTAACAATGGGAAGCTTCACCTACATGAAATCCAGGCTTAAATATCTTTACACTATCATGAAATATGATGTCATGTTGCGACAATAGTGAAAAATTTCCTAATTTAACTAAAAAAATCATCAGAAATCTATGGGATAGAGTCTTACAACAAAATCACTTACAATGAAACCCTAGATTGCTCACTTGCACTATGAAGTGTATGTGTTCAATAGAAGAAAGAAATGGAATTCAGTAATTTCATGTGTGGATCTAGCAATAGCTAAAACGTTATGAAAGATTTGTTCTATATTATCATAAGACAAGAATAGTATACGAGCCATAAAATGTGGCTTGATAAAAAGCATTCCAAATACCTCTCATATTTTCATAGAAGGCCAACACAAAGACTAAGCATTTCAATGTGAGTCTAAAGGAGCACAAAGATGAGAATTCATTTTTGACAAGAAAAATAAAGGCAAAGAACCCTAAATACATCGATGTGACATGAAGGATTAGAGAAAATTTCTCAAGTCTTTCCGATTATGCAAGTTTCACCCATAGCCAAGCAATGGAAACATATCGGTGAGACAATCGACATCGGCATGAGTATTTTGAAGTTCCTCAATAGAATAAAGTCTTTCTGATACGATGATATCCATCAATGTCCATTGAGGACACTATGATTTATCAGTGTGAGTCATTGGTAAATCCCCCCGATAGGGTAAAAGGATAATTCAAGATGGAAAATAAAAACAATATTTTATTAAAAAGTTCAATTTCGTGTGGTCGTAAAATGGGTAAAATAATATATAGTAAATATTGCAACATTTATTTTGGGATATTTGGTTATTAATGAAAATATTTTATTTTCAAAGGGGAATAATTTCATCAAAAAGATTAATAATGGGTGATTGTTACCAAAATGGGTAAAGATATAGGGGAAATACATGATAACATATTTTTACCAAGGGAGAGATAATGGAGAGTGTTTTAACTCTTCACAGAGGAACTAAAAGGCAATTTAATACCTTGTAATGGGTAATTACTTTTACTCAAGAAGTATTCTATATTAGGTGAAGATGTGAAAACTAAATACAAAGTAAAATATTTTCACCAGGATGGGAAGCATGAAAGAAGTCATGAAGTGGATAATTATTTTAATGGGAGAAAAGAAAAGGTTTAGCAAAAGGATAATTACCAAAATTAATTCCTCATTAAAATTGCAAAATGGAGATTAAAGTTAAATACTTAGTTTTCCAAAGGAAAATAATTAAATATTTTAAATGAATAGTTGAATCGAAAAGAAGAATTACACTAGACAAATATTGTGAAGGGTTGTAACCTTAAAAAAGGAAATGAATACATGAAAAGTGAAATTGTATCATCAAAAGAGAGTAATTAGTAGATTAGATAGGAGAAAATAATAGGAAAATAAGAATAGATATAATTTCTACATTTAGAAGACCACGATGCATGTATAAAATTTTGGAGGAATCGATGAAAGAACTTTGATTTTGTGGCATCATTCTAGTATCACTTGTTTGTTGAATTAATTAAAAATATTATTAAGTTCTCTTCAAGGTTGATATTTTTTTGCTATTTAAATTGATATATAAAGTATATACTCAATTTATCGATGCACATTTGTTGTACTCATGTGCTATGATTAATTGGTTGTTTTAAGTAAAGATTAAATCCTTCTAGTCATTCATAGTAATTTTGGAAGTATCATTTGGATCACTAAGAAGAACTTGGTAATTACATGCTTGCATGTTTAAATACAAGTTATAAACTAATATATGTATGCCAAACAATTATAATTTTTTCCAAATAGAAGTTATTCATCATATACTTTCATTTGACTTTGTTTTACCCAACAAGGCACTAGTCTCACCCATTTTATTTATTTAATTTCCAAAATACTACATTTGTTAACTAAACATATTCATATAACTTGATATTTCTTATACAATTTATACCAAATGAGAATCACATCTCTCCATTATTTAAAATTTCCATTGGGGATAGGTTGATTAAATAGGAAACATAGTTTAAATCTGCATCATTTACATAGGTACACCCACCTAGGTTTAGTAGATCCTGAAGATTAGAAGGTTCAATTACATTAAATGGCCTTGTACATTAGCCAAAAATGTGTCAAGATCTTGGAAACCTCTTGTGCTTTAAACCTACATTTTTGAGACCTAACAGTTTGGCGACTCCATTGGCGAACAACTTGAGGAAGTCCAGTAGCAAACCATCTTGCCTTATAGAGTCAAAAAATATTTTTCATCCTTGTCATCTCACATAACTGAGTAATGGGATTCTGCTAGGGTAAACCAAGAACCATTTCAAAATTCATTCCATTTTCGTACTTTTGGAAAAGTAGGTGGCGACTCTGTAAAACACAAATTTGATGAAGAATGCAAAAGAAATTTAAAACTCTAGTATTGCCAACCATAAATAAATATCACAAGTTGAAATATGCATAACAATTATTATTTTCCCTATACACACTATGGTATACCGAGGTATTTAATTGAGATAAGGGAGAATGCTAAGCAATCAATGGAACAATTGCAAATGGCTAAAACAATAAGAGAAAGTGAATAATTGGCTCAAAAGGTGTTACAGTTTAGAGCTGATATTGCCTCAAATATATCGTGATATACACCTATCTACAATGAGGATGAGTGTGTAAATTCAAGAAGATATTTGACCCTACAAGTGCCACATAATGCAACTGAGAATTTTGGGAATGGAGGTACTGCACTCTATTCACAATAGAACATTTATTCATCACAAGCTTCAAAACAAATTTATTCTTATCCTGTCCCTCCTAGACAAATACTAGTAATCTACCAAGGTCATCAATACAATCAATATCAAGTGCAACATAATTCCATCCCATGTGGTAGTGTCAATCAAAATCTGCAACAAGAGATATATCAAAATCAACAATCTATGAAGAAAAATGATGAGTGCTTACATATTATAGAAAGAAGAAAAAAACTTTTGGATGCCTTTCTTAACATAAGGATATATGAAGGAAAATCTAGGAACTCTTTGCTAAAAAATAATGGTAGATATTTGTAGGTAGATACCTATTAATTTCCCACCTAGTAGGTCTGAGTTCCTTAAGTAGTTCATGAAAGTATATGAGCCCAATTCAATTTATTGGCCTCAATCATGGGTACCAATCTCTTATAATCAAATAGATGAATGGACTAGAATTGTAGATAATAAAAATTATGAGGAAAATATAAATAATGGTACTACTAATGAGTGTGGAGAAATAGATCAAGCAATACAGATAGAAGATGAGACATGTTCAAGTGAAAATGATTGTTATGATAGCCTACATGAGGAGGATGAAGATATAAAAGGTATCTCATGCATAACAGATTGTTATAGTGCATGTTATGAGGGATCCATTGAATACTTAGATAATGAAGATGAGTAGATAGCACCTTCATTCTCAGATCAATACCATGGTGACACAATTAATGATGAAGAAAATTTCATCGAAAATAGCTTTTATGAGAGCCAATATGAAGAAAATGTAGAAAAGGTCAATGAAGAAACAAATCCACTTGAAAAAGAACACATGACATATTCATATATAGAAAATAAACATGAGGATATGATTGATTAACAAGAAGATTGCACACTTGGAAGTGGTTTTGAATAATTTTCAAAACCATTGTATGATCAAATAATAAAAGGATTTGAAATGACATCCTACCAAGGTGTGCCACAAAATAATTTCGTTGTGTTTTTGAATCCACTCCATGATTAGGATGAAACATGCTCAAATGAAGATAAGAGTACATTAGCATGTGAAGAGAGTAACTATGATGATCCTAAAAAATTGCTATGTTGATGAATTGGAAGTTGAAATAGAAGTGGATTATGTATCATGCCACCATGAAGAATAGTTTGAGGACAATCATGTGAAGCTTGATTTACAAAAAAGAGATATTTTCAACTCTTATGGAGATCAAGAAGGGGGAGAAATAGTAGAATATATGGAAGAAGAAACATGTTCACTCAAAAGTGAACACTTTAGATTTGCTAGCTTTTGAATACCAGAGATGTGCACACAAGGATGATTCTAAAGTTTTGTGTCCACTCTACATTTTCTTTGACAGTATAAGTACTTTGTGTGATATTCATATGAATCCATGTTCATTTCTCAAATTGATGGAGAAACCTTTGAAGCTGATCAATAACCTATATCTATTCAAGAAGAGATATGTGATTTAGAAGTTTTCAGCTCATGTAGAGAAGACATTTATTTGCATACCATTAATGATAGAAATCCAACTTTTTTTTATTCAAAAATACATAATGATGAATCTATAGATCAAAACTTAGTTTCATTGCAAATATTTGATATGGAAGATGTTGGGGAAGTCCTAGATCAACCCATCTCAAAAGTGGTTAACATGGCATATTTCTTAGACCCATGTAAGAAGCATCCAGATGATGGATTGAACAACATAGATGATTCTAAGTGTTTTCATTTCCATACACTTGGAATTCATTTTTTCAGTTTGCATCAATGGCCATATGATAGTTCTAGAATTTCTATGTAGCTTTATGATGAAGATAATAATGAGTATTCTTAATTTTCAGTTCAGTTGGGAGATCGTTTTATAACACATAATAGTGAGAAAAATAATGAAATTTTTTGCATTGAATGTGCATACATATTGTGTGTTCAAGGTGAAATGAACATGAGTCAAGTTGAACACAATAATTTTTTGAAAGTTTTCAATGGTGGTGAATATAATAGGCCTGATTGCATGAATGTTTTCAAGAGGAATCTGATGAACTCAAAACAAAATAAAGTGTATGACAGGGTAAAATAAGGGCCTTTATTTTTGGTGGCCTTGTGCCATCAACTGTGATGTGAAAGTTTCGAAACCATATCATTTCATGACATAAAAGGGGTTTGAATCGACTGCTCAATGAATAAAACACTTGATCTTCTCTCCCAGAGGCCTAGATTCTTGCTATTCCCATAGGGAGAATACATTCCAAAAATAGAGCCACTTTTCAAGCCTAAAATTTCATGCAAATTTTAATTTCCCATATGTGAAATTTGATTTCAACACTCAAGAGTACAGTTGAAAAAATTTGTTCAAATGACCCACTTTGAAAAATCACAAAATGAATTCAGTTCAGTTTCATGCAAAATCAATTTGCAAGAATTTTTTTCTAAGATATGGGAATATATAGAAAAAAATCATCTTCCCATGATCTGATTTGACAAAGTTTCAAAGGACCAAGTTGAAGGGTTCTGCAAAAGTTTGTTGTTTACATAGTGTAAAATCTGCCAAGTTGGTCAACTTTGGAGAACAATATTAAGCAACTAGAAGATTTTCAAGATAAATCAATTGGTTCTTTTGATTCTCCCCATCCCAATGTGCATCCATGTCAATTTTTAGAGCTTCGAGACATTATTTGGTATTTTTTCAAATTCAATTCCAAATGGGTTTTACTTAGTTTGAAAAATACAAAACAACTTCAAAGGGGTCAATTTTGACTTTCAGTGTTTCATGAAAAATGTAAAATGGTTGAAAACACTTCTCCAACCAACTCATGGACCCTAAATGAATTTATTCCCAAAGTTAAAAATTCCTAGATGAAGATTTGATATTTTTTAAGATGCCAAGTTGGTGAGTTCTCAAGTTGTTCTTGACAAAGACAAGTTTTAGAAAATGTTAAAGGAAATTTTGAACATTGATATTTTGCAATCATAATGGCTTTACACAAATCCACCTGCCAACCACACTCCCCTCTCATAACTCAACATACCGGTGCAATTCCATGGCTTAAGGAGAATATTTGAATAGTTTTTCACATCGATTTTGGAGGCAACTTGATCTATTATGTCACAATGCAAAATGGCAGAAAGTAAATTTTGATGAATTCCCGCTTGAGTTTAAGTAACGTTTTGGGTTTTTATGGAATAGTTATGAAAATTGAGGTATCATGGGATTCCATTGTTGGAGGATGTTCCAAGGGAAATGAGGATTAGGGAACCTATCATACATATATTAGGATACAACAACCATTTTTATTTTGGCGTATGATTTAGCTCTTGCCACATTTCTTGGAGATAATATATACAATTTCAAACAATTTTTGGCTCAACCACTAGTGATAAGTCTTCTTGAGTTTGGTCATTGTCCTCTAGCCCCATTATGACTATTGAAGACTTGCAATCCATTATAAATTTTTAAGACTTTCTCATCAATGTCCTTCATTGAAGCTTTGGGTCTACTTTCCCTGAATCGTTACCACTTTTCAAAACTATTTTTCATGATATATGCATTTGTCTCAATGATTGAGGAAGGTAACTACCCTTCATGGACATTTTACACATGTTAAAGGATTCTCTTGGTTTTTTAGCTTGTGCACTTTCTATCCTTAGATATTGACATATTGTACTCAAAAGGTCACTGATATTTAGAGGACTGTGCAATCCATAACATATAATTTGTTGAGAAATGTCATGATTGCAAGAAGTTTTAAGGAGTATCCTATGGACATAAATATTGCTCTAATTCTACAGACCCAACACAAGGAAAGCCTGTATACATACACCCAATGCACAATCGGTCAAATTGGGAGATTTACATGATGCTTCCCAATGTAAAGATGATTATAGGAAGTTGAATTTAATCGGACATTACAAATATAAAACACAATTATTGATACGTATTACGAGAGAGACTCTTAGAGCAAGTAATGACCAATATTCATATCCTAATCTATTAAAAAAAAGTGGTCTCCACGATCCAGTGTGTAATTTGAGAGATTGTCATGGACAGTCTAGAATCTAAACCACAACATTAATTGAATATTGGACATAAGAGACTTTAAGATAGGACCCAGACAGAAGGTACAAAAGTAGACATTTATCAAATGAGTAATGTTGAAAATAAAATATTCAATGTTTTAAGCCCTCAGACTTCATGTAAAGACACAAAGTTGTTAGCTCATCCGGTGGATCACTTGGGGATTAGAAATACTGGGTCAACCAATACACATATGGATAAGTAATTCAGGGAATGAGAGGAAATAACCCTGATTTGGAAGTGAGAAAGATATCCTAAGATGTAAGATTGCAAATAGATGAGGAATCTGAGATTAACAATGGGAAGCTTCACCTACATGAAAGAGAGGCTTAAATATCATTACACTATCATGAAATATGATTGCATGTTGTGACAAAAGTGAATAGGTTCCTAAGTTAACTAAAAAACTCATAATAAATCTATGGGATAGTCTTACAACAAAATCACTTACAGTGAAACCCTAGATTGTTCACTTGCACTATGAATTGGATGTGTTCAATAGAAAAAAGAAATGGAATTCAATAATTTCATGTGTGGATCTGGAAATAGCTAAAATGTTATGATAGATTTGTTATATATTGTCATAAGCCAAGAACAGTATATGAGGCATAAAATGTGGCTTGATATGAAGCATTCCAAACACCTACCACATTTTCACAGAAGGCCAAAACAGAGACCAAGCATCTAAATGTCAGTCTAAAGGAGCTCAAAGATGAGAATTCATTTGTGATAGGAAAAATAGAGGTGAAGATCCCTAAATACATCAGTGTGACATGAAGGATCAAAGAAACTTTCTCAAGTCTTTTTGATTATGCAAGTATCACTCATAGCCAAGTGATAGAAAAATATCGTTGAGACAATTGACATCAACAAGAGTATTTTGATTTTCCACAATAGAATAAAATCTCTCAGATATGATGATATGCATCAATCTCGATTGAGGACACTATAATTTATATCTCTGAGTGATTGGTAAATCCCCTCGATAGGGTAAGAGGATAAGTCACGATGGAAAACTAAAATAGTATATTATAAAAAAGTTAAAATTTTGGTGTGGTCATAAAATGGGTAAAATAATATGTGGTAAATATTGCCACATTTATTTTGAGAGATTTTGTTATTAGTGAAAATATTTTATTTTCAAAGGGGAATAATTTCATCAAAAAGATTAAATAATGGGTGATTATTACCAAAATGGGTAAAGATATAGGGAAAATACAAGATAACATATTTTTACCAAGGGAGATATAATGAAGAGTGTTTTAACTCTTCATGAAGGAATTACTTCTACTCAAGAAGTATTCTATATTAGGTGAAGATGCGAAAATAAAATACAAAATAAAATATTTTCACCAGGATATGAAGCACGAAAGAAGTCATGAAGCGGATAATTATTTTAATGGAAGAAAAGTGATGTTTCGAGCAAAGGATAATTACCAAAATTAATTCTTCATGAAAAATTGGAAAATGGGGATTAAAGTTAAGTACTTAATTTTCCAAAGCCAACTAATTAAATATCTTAAATGAATACTTGCATCGAAAATAAGAATTACACTAGATAGATGTCATGAAGGGTTGTAACCTTAAAAAAGATAATGTATATATGCAAAGTGAAATTGTATCATCAAAAGAGAGGAATTAGTAGATTAGATAGGAGAAAATAATAGGAAAATAAGGATAGAGATAATGTCTAAATTTCATAAGACCATGATGCATGTATAAAATTTTGGAGGAATCAATGAAAGAACTCTGATTTTTTGGCACCATTCTGGTATCAGTTGTTTTTTGAATTAATTGAAAATATTATTAAGTTGTCTCCAAGGCTGATAATTCTTTGTTATTTAAATTGATATATCAAGTATATACTTAATTTATCAATGCAAATTTGTTTTATTTGTGTGGTATGATTAATTGGATCTTTCAGGTAAACATTAAATCCTTCTAGTCATTCATAGTAATTTGGAAGTATCATTTGGATCACTAAGAAGAACTTGGAAATTATAGTTTTTCATGTTTATACAAGTTATAAAATAAAATTTGTATACCAAACAATTAGAGTTTTTTTCCAAATAGAATCCATTCATCATAAACTTTCATTTGACTCTATTTTACCCAACAAGGCATTGGTCTCACCCATTTTATTTATTTAGTTTCATCAAATTAATTTACAAAATACATCTATTAACTAAACATATTCATATACCTTGATATTGATTATATAATTTATACCAAATTAGGATCACATTTCTCCATTGTTAAGTTCCCATTATGGATAGATTGATTAAATAGAAAATATAGTTCAAAGCTGCATCATTTACACAGGTACACCCACCTAGGTTTAGCAAATCCTTAAGAGTAGAAGGTTCAATTACATTAGTTGGACTTGTACATTAGTCAAAAACATGTCAAGAGATTTGAAACCTCTTGTGGTTCAAACCTACGTTTTTGAGACTTAACAAGGCCTATGGTAGAGTATTCTTTGTCCTTGAATCTTGTCTTTTTTTCTTTCGAATTTGACATTGTTTGCAGATTGCATTGATAGGGCTTGCAATCTTTGGAAAATCTCTCACAACATTAGTTGAACATATCCTCACTAGGATATCAAAATTAATATGACCTATTCTTCTATGCCATAGCCAAATTTGATTATTTTGATACATAAAGCACTTTGCACTACTACCTTTGATTCGATAGACATTACCTCCTATCCTCATTCCATTAATAAGCAAAGTAATAGAGCTTCCTTTTCTAATTTCACAACAATCATTCTAAAATACAAGATTATATCATTTGATACAAATTTTTCCTACAATTAGAAGATTATTTTGGATACCCTAGATATAAAGAACATCATCTATATTATGATTTCCATCAAAGATAATTAAACCTTTTTCATAGATATTACCAAATGTATCATAACCAAACATAACAAGATCACCTTCATACTTTTCAAGCTTAGCAAACTTACTCTTATCACCTGTCATATTATCTAAGCATCCACTGTCAATGATCCAGTAATTCTTCTCCTCTCTAACATGAAAAACAGACAACATAGTGTTGGATATTTCTGATATGTGGTTGTCATTGATGTCGACACTATTTCCATTAATGTATTTAAGGCTAATTATGTCGAGGATATTGAAAAAATTGTAATAAAATAATTTGTAGGTTGTCGGTGATGCAGTGAAGTTGAGTATGTTGGCTAGCTCAGTATATTGATGATAAGAATTTATGGATTAAAGGGTTTTTTGACAAGTATATCTAGTTTATCCACATGAAGTTTCATAGGTCTACATAACGATTTGATTAACTTATGAGTATCTGTGATTTGATCTAGTTGTTACATTGCTTTAATTGGTTTTCCTAAAAGAAGATGATGTGATTCTAGTAATTTGAGTTATTTTGCATACTTTTGTGGTGATTCATGATGCTTGTGGATGTTTCAAGATCATTCTTTATGTATTTTTTTGGCCTGCATCAATTTTTATGCTCGCGATTAGTGATTTTCTTTTGTCAGTTCATTTTTTTCATGACCATGACTGACATGGTGATTGTAGCATGTTGCAGATCTTTAAGGCATAATTTTCTAAGGTGTTTCATGTTCAAGACATGTTGTTTTGGGTGCTTAATATTTTTTGGGTCGCATTATTTGGTCTGCATTGATAAATTATTTATTGATTTGGGCCGACAGTTTGTACACATTTCATATTTTTTTGGGTCGACATGTAGATGATGTTATCCTCAATTTCAGATATATATGATCAAATTTTTATACCATTTGAGGGAAATGGTGTGTGATGTATGTTTTTTGTTGTGCGCAAATAATTTTCTAATCACTCGAAGGCAGAAGTAAAGTGCGAAGAAGAGTGAGTAGAAGAAAATGTTTATGTGCTTAACTGAAACTGTAATTAGGCATCTGAAGATGTTATTTTCTCAATTCAAAATCTTTCAGATGTAATCTGAATGTATCTATAAGACAATAAGTCTTATTTTAGGTAGTGAGCCTTTTGTATTTGAGTAGTGATCTCTAGGCATTGTGCCTGAATGCATGTACATTCCCCATTTATAATAATTTTAATGGAGTATAATCTTGTGGACTAACCTCCAGCGTGGTTTTTCCCCTAACAAGGTTTCCACGTAAAACTCTTTGTGTTATGTGTGTTTTTTTTTATGTGGTGATGGTTTATGCTTTCATTTTTATTTATTAGATCTGAGAATAAGTTTAATAAGTATAGTTTATGCAACAATTGATTCACCCCCCCATATCAATTGTCTTCCCTTTTTTTGCCAAAAATTGGTATCAGAGAAGGTTCCTCTAGAGAAGCTTGACCGCTTGAGGTAATCCAGGATGATGACATATAAGAAGGATAGTCCAAGATTTGATAGAACAAATTATTCTCTATGGAAGACTTGAATGGTGTATCATCTGGGGTACATTGGTTAAGCTTCCTGGAAAATTATAAAGAATAGATATATCATCCCACATAATGGTCCTTCTATTGTAGGTGAGATTAAGGAAGCCAAGTACAATATCAGGGCTAAGGAAGCATTGTTGAGTGATCTAACTAATTTCGAGATGAGAAATGTAATGGAGTTGAAGACTACTTATGAGATCTGCAAAAACCTAGAAACTTTGTATGAAGGTGATACCCATGTGAAGATTGCTAAGCCGCAAAGCCTGAAAGGGAAATATGAAATGTTAAGAATGGGTGAAGATGAGAACATCACTTATTTTATGTAGAGAGTGAATGAACCTGTGTGTAGTATCAGATATGTTGGTGGAACATTGGAAGAATCAGAGATTTTTGATAAAGTGCTCAGATCCTTGCTTGTTGCATACAAACACAAAGTTGTTGCTATTGAGGAGATCTAAATTGTGACAAATGTAACCAAAGACATGTTGACTGGTAAGCTTGTTTCTTTTGAGTTAAGTGAGTTTGGTGAATCTCTTCCTAAGATAGAATCTGTATTCAAAGCTACTATTTCCAAACAAGATAAGCAGATATATGATCTGGGAGAAACTTCTTCTAAAAAAATGTCCAAGTATGAGCAGGAAATGAGAGAGATTGAAGAAGAAGAAGAGAGAAAAATAGATTATCTTGAAGAACTTATTATCAAAAGGGTAGCCAAAGGAGAAGCTAATTGTAAATGGAAATTGCCTCTTAAATGTTTTTCTTGCAATAAGATACGTCATTTTTCCTCAAGGTGTTCGAAAAGAGTTTCTAAGCCAATAACTAACAAGCCTAGATTCTAAAGAAAGTGTTATTATGTTGTTGATAAAGGTGTGACATATGATGAATCTGATAAAGGGAATTTAAGTGAGGATGAATGGGTATTTATTTCTATCAAAGAAAATGATATAGTACCTACTAAATATACTAGTTGCATAGATGTGGAGAAAGTTCTAGCTGCCAGAGTTGAAGTAAAAGATGAATGGGTGAGTGAAAGTGGATGCCCTCATCACATGATAGGTGATAAAAGTAAATTTTTGAGCTTGGAAAAGTATGATGGTGGTGTTGTAAGATCAGGTGATGACAAATTTGGTGTAATTCGTGGTAGAGGATCCATTTCTCTTGATGGTAAGCATAATACTGATGATGTCCTACATGTGCAAGGATTGAAGCATAATCTCTTAATTGTTGGATAGATGGTTGACAAGGGATATAATCTTCAATTCAAGGATGGGAAGTGTAGAATATTGGTGAGTTCTAGAAATTCGATTGCATCTAGTACAAAAACAAAAGATAATATTTTTCACCTAAGTGCTACTAGTAAAATTTGTTTGATTGCTCAAGCTGATGAAAGTTGGTTGTGGCATAAGAGATTGTGTCATTTAAACTTTGACAATATTATCAAGATAATTTCTACTCAGAAAATGAGAGATCCTCCTAAGTTGATAAAACGTATTAATACTATATACAAGGAATATCGGTTAGGGAAGAAAACTAGATTTTCATTCCAGAGAAAACATCATTGTTCAAATGAAGTGTTGGATCTTGTGCATATTGATTTGTGTGGTCCTTCTAGAGTCATAATTTTACAAGGAGATAGGTATATCATGATACTTATTGATGATTATTCTAGATTGATGTGGGTTACTTTCATAAAGGAAAAGTCTGAAGCTCTAGAGAAATTCAAATTTTTTAAGGCTATGGTTGAGATAGAGACAGGTCTGGAGATTAAATATCTGAGATTGGATAGAGGTGGTGAATTCACTTCCTTTGAGTTTAATTATTTATGTGAAGAGCATGGGATAAAGAGAAAATTATTTTCCCTACAAACCTCTTAGCAAAATGGAGTTGTGGAAAGGAAGAACAGGAAAATTCAAGAAGCTACTAGGACTATGATGTTGGAAGGAAATGTTCCACATATCGATTGGAGATAAGTTATGAGTACTTTCATTTACACTCTCAATTAGGTACATGTCAAAGGTGATACCGGTAAGACTCCTTATGAGCTATGGTTTGGTTATAAGCCTACTGTTAAATACTTTAAAATATTTGGGAGTAAATTCTATATCAAAAGAGATGAAGATATAGGAAAGTTGGATGTTAGAAGTGATGAAGGAATATTTTTTGGTTATTCTACTATAAGTAAAGCTTACCGGTGCTACAATAAGAGATTGAGGAAAGTAATTAAAATTGCTAATGTCAGGGTTGATGAAGACATGGTTAGACCATCCAGAACTTTTGGATATGATTTAGACAATCAGAATGATAGTTCAGATAAAGGAAAGAAATTTTAGACTCTTAATCAATTTCAAATCATTCCAGTGAATCAGGAAAATCAAGAGGAAGAAACTAGTGAAAGTGTAGAAGTAAGATCACAAGAGCCTGAAGACTCTAAGGTATGTAAGACTAAATCATTCAGAAGATCAGATTATAGGTGATAATATCAAAAGTGTTCAAACTAGGAGAGGAATTGTAGAAGAATATTGTTTGATCTCAAAGATTGAGCCTAATAGTGTTAATGAAGCATGCAAAGATGAGCATTGGGTGGAATAAATGAAAGAAGAACTACTACAATTTGAGAAGAATGATACATGGATTCTTGTTCCTAGACCTACGACAAAAATGTAACTAGAACTAAATGGGTCTTTTAGAACAAACTAAATGAGCAACGTGAAGTTGTTAGAAATAAAGCAAGATTGTTGTGTAAAGGATATTCTCAAATGGAAGGAATTGAATTTAAAGAAAATTTTACTCATGTTGCTAGGATTGAAGTTGTGAGAGTATTTATTGCTTATTCTACTTACAAAAAACTTCAGGTTTATCAGATGGATTTCAAGTCAGTATTTCCAAATGGTGAACTAGATGAAGAAGTGCATATTGAGAAATCTCATGGATTTCAATTGACTGGCCAGGGAGATATGGTTTTCCAGTTGAAGAAAGCATTGTATAGAATTAAGCAAGCCCCAAGAGAATGGTATTCTAGATTCAAAAAATATTTGTTGAAGCTTGGATTTAATAAAGGTACTCCTGATAGTAATTTGTATATCAAGATTGATCATGATAAATATTTGATTGTTGAAGTCTTTGTTGATGATATAATTTTTGGAGGAGATGATAGTTTGTGCATGAAGTTTTCTAATGAGATTCAAAGTGAGTTTGAGATGTCTATGATTGGAGAAATGGAATTCTTTTTGGGATTGCAAATTACTTAACTAGATAGAGGGATCTTTATATATAAGTCCAAATATGTGAAAGAATTGCTAAAGAATTTTGGTATGGAAGATTCAAATCTAGCTGGTACACCTATAGTGACTAGATGTAAGTTGACACAAGATGATGATTCTCCTAAAACAAATCAAACTAGATACAGATCCATGATTGGTGGATTTCTCTATTTGACACAAACTAGACCTGATATCATGAATTTTGTATGGATTGTTGCAATATTTTGAGCTGATCCTAAGTAATCCTATGTGACAACTGTGAAGAGAATTTGTAGGTACTTGAAGAGGACAATTGATTTTTTCCTATGGTATCCTAAATAAGATGACCTTATTTTGAGCACTTTTACTGATCTGATTGGGTAGGAGATGTGAATGACAAAAAGAGTACTAGTGGTGGTGCATTTTTCTTGGGAAAGAAGCTGATTTCATTATTAAGTAAGAAGAAAAATGTCATTTATTTATCTAGTGTATAGGCAGAATACATTGTTTCTACTAAAAATTGTACTCAAGTATTGTGGATGTAGTAGATGTTGAAATATATTAGAGTTGTGTATGATGAACCTATTGCTATATTCCGTGATAATTCAAGTGCAAATAAAATTTCTAAGAATTTCGTGTTGTGTTCAAAAACCAAGCATATATCTATCAAATTTCAATTTTTGAGAGAAGGTGAATGAACAGGAAGTTAGATTGGAGTATGTTCCCACTAAGGAAAAAATTCAAGATATCTTTATCAGGCCCTTTCCTAAGGATAATTTTGAGTATCTTAGATGGAAGATAGGGGTGATTACTCATCCTAATCAAAATTAAGATAAAATTACTTGCATTAGTCTATTCATTTCATAGTCATATCTTGTGATCCGGATTGATGTTGTGGTGGATACTACTCAAGGGGAGTAGTCAGATGCTTAGAAATGTGGTTAATATATTGTGTGGAGAAAGATAATGTGTACCTTTTTCATTGATGTCAAAGGGGGAGAAGAGCCATGTGAAAAACTATGAAAAAGTTAAGAAGAAAAGAGTCAAAATCAAAAGGGGGAAAGTGCTAACAGAGTATCATTGATGGTGCTTTTCACATCATGTGTTGCCATTAATGCCAAAGGGGGATATTTTTGGATATTTCTGATATGTGGTTGTCATTGATTTCAACACTATTTCCATTAATGTCTTTAAGGTTGTATATGTATAGGATATTGAGAAAATTGTAACAAAATAAGTTCCTAGTTGTCGGTGATGCAGTGAAGTTCATTATGATGGCTAGCTTAGTACATTCATGGTAAGAATTTGTGGGTTAAAGGGTTTGTTGAAAATTATATCAAGTTTATACAAATGAAGTTTTAGAGGTTTGCACGAAGATTTGATAAAGTTGTGAGTATCTATGTTTTGACAGTTGTTCTGTTGCTTTAGTTGGTGTTCCTAAAAGAAGATGATGTGATTCTAGTAATTTGAGTTGTTATGGATGCTTTTGTGGTGATTCATGATGTTTGTGGATGTTTCTGTATCTGCTCTATCTATGTTATTGACCTCTGCATCTATTTTGTACTCACGATTGGTGATTTTATTCTATTAGTTCATGTTTTTCATTATCATGGTCAACATGGTGATTGTAGCATGTTGTGGATCTTCGAGGCATAATTTTTTAAGGTGTTTCATGTTCGAGAAATGTTGTTTTGGGTCCTTATTATATTTTGGATGACATTTTTTGGTCCACATTGATTGATTTTTTATTGATTTGGGCCAATAGTTTGTACACATTTCATTTTTTGTTTACCCGACATGTAGTTCATGTTATCCATAGTTACGGATATATATGATCAATTGTTTATACCATTTGAGGGCAATGGTGTATGATGTATGTTGTGTGTTGTGTGTGAATAATGTTTTAATCTTTCGAAGGAAAAATTAAAGTGTGCAGAAGAGTGAGCAGAAGAGAGTGTTTATGTGCTTAACCAGAACTGTAATCACGCATTAGAAGATGTTATTTTCGCAGTTCAAAATCTTTCCGATGTAATTTGAATGTGACTATAAGTTAGTGAGTCGTCTTTTGGGAAGTGGTCATTTTGTATTTGAGTAGTGAACTCTAGGAATTGTTCTTGAATCCATGTGCATTTCCCATTTATAATACTTTTAACAAAGTATAATCTTGTGGACTAACATCCACTGTGGTTTTTCCCCTAACTGGATTTCCATGTAAAAATCATGGTGTTATGTGTGTTATTGATGTGGTGATGGTTTATGCTTTCATTATTAATTATTAGATCTGAGAATAAGTTTAATAAGTATAATTTCTATGGCAATTGATTCACCCACCCCCTCTCAGTTTCTTCCATTGTGTTTCCAACACATAGTTCCTTTAATTCTATGTCCTACTTTCAAATCACTTTCCTTCACACATCTTTCAAGATTAGTAGAATTAGATCCAAAATTTAAATTCATGAACAAGCATCCATCACTTCATTCATATAGATAATATAATTCTTTGTCATCAAATACACCATTATCCTTTCCAACATAATAACTCTTGATAAAATTACCCTTATGATCCTTTTGTTTGTCATTATTAAATTTGATTGAAAATGTAGATGTAGAATGGCCTATCTTTCCACAATTGAAACATTTGAAAGGTATCTTACTTCTATATTTTCTAGTACCATTTTTCAATCTCCTCGAAAAAAATTCTTCAACCTCATTAAGAAGATCTAGATCTAATCCATCACCCTTTTCAACTTTGCATAATTTAAAAGAAGTTTCTTTGTTTATAGCATCTTGACTGAACACTCTCATTTCAAAAGAAGTTAAAGCACCAAACATCTGTTGTCTAGAATAATTATCTAAATTCTGAGCTTCCTCAAAAACAAAAAAATTAGGACTATAAGATTTAGGATGAGTTCTTAATACATTTTTCATAGCTTCACTTTCATCCAATTTTCCACAAAGACCAATGATGGCATTGCCAACTTCATCAACTTTAAGTGTGTAGGTAGTAATATATTCATAGTTAAAGATCCCGAGGCTTTTAAATTTGGCTTTGTAGTTCTACATATTTTCTTATTTGACCTTTTCATCCCCTTCGTAGATACCTTCCAACTTCTTCCTAACTTATTTATTAGATTTGTAGTTCATAACCTTCACAAGTATTGAATCAGAAAGTCCACTATGGATTGCATTCCTTGATTTTCCATTTTTTTCATATACCTTGATCTCCTCATCAGTTGATAGTCCATTCTTAGGCATAATACAACCTTTTTTTTAAAGACTAAAACACTCCAAATTAGAGAGAAACCAAAAAGGACCTTATCTTATCTTTCCAATATAGGTGAAATTTTTTCCATCAAACAAAGGAGCTATGACACCCTTCTTGTGTGCCATCCAAATCTATTTGAAGTCATTAATATTATTCTTAGGAACCACAACTCCAATACTAATTCTTAGATGCACAAGATAAATGTGACGGGGGTGAATCAATTGTATACTTTAAAACATCAAAAACCCTCATTAACATTTAGATCTATATTAGCCCTTAAACCCTTATCAACCATTAAAACTTTAACATTCATTAATAGAATGTAAACATGTGAATTAGTAATGAAAACACATCAAACACATATGAACACTAGATTTATGTTTAAAACCCAAGAAAGAAAAAACCACAGCAAGAATTAGCTCACTAATATATGAATTGCTACTCCAAATAGAATAAGGTTCACTACCAAAAAATATAAAGAAAGGCTCACTGCCAAAGGACTCATTGTCTAGAATAAATAAGAATAAAATAAGTAGTGGCTCACTACAAATTTAAACTACTAAAAATGCATCTCTCATATGATTTAGGTACCGTTCCAAAGCACAAACAATTTCATCAAATAGACTTAAATGTAGACACCTTCTACTCACTACATTAGGGATCACATTTAGATCATTGCACTTGATCATATTCACATCCTTCACATCTCATAGACCACATATAATTATTCCATAATATCTATATAACATCTTCAAATATTCCACATAATTAGACTATTCACCACAACTACTGCAACCAACTTAAACTCAAGAACACCTTCATTTTGTGCAACTATACACACTATGATAGACATCCAACACACCAAAAATATTTGTGGAACAACTCAGCAAATAAAAATTCAAGGAAAGGTAGATACAAAAAATATAAGAATGTTCCTATATTTGTAACACTAGAACCTTCATTATGGAGAAGTGTGAATAAATCTCTTTTCTCTTAGACACCCTATTTCACTAGACTAAGATACTAAGATACTATCATACACATCTTCCACTGTAGTACGATCAAGAATCTAAATATTTGGCTATGAATCCTCTAAAAACATCTGATCATCATGTCCAAACCAAATGCACATATCTTCAATCATGAAAGAATTTCTAGAGAAAAACAATGAACACCACTTTATCATGTCTAAACTCTCTTTTCTTGAATTTTCTGAAAAAAAATTGGAAATCAAGTGAACCAACTTCATCTGAAAAATAACTTGGAAACCAAGTGAATGAAATTCATTGATAACATTATTAATATCTATGTAACACATTTACAACATACAAAACTTTCAATATCCTGAAACACAAGTCAAGCCAACAACCTCTATAGCTATATTGAAGTAGGATGAAAATACCATCATGTGTTGACATCAACATCAGTAAAATTCTAACATTCTCTTTATATAAGGGGTTGACTTCAATGAAAACACCCAAGAAACTCACAAGAAAATCAAGATTCTAACATCTCCAAAGTTTCAACATAATGTCTAACTGTTACATTTTGTGATAATCAAATCACTAGAAAACTAGAAAAAAATCCTATATATCATACTAGATCCAAGTATATATAATTACATCATCACTCCTTTTATAACTGTAGAGGATTGAATTTAAACCCCTTAATTAAATTCCCCTTATACACTCCTTCACCTTAGAAAACAAAATTTTAAGGCTAAAATCCACATCATCTTGTTTCCTTCATTCCACTTGGCCTCTATTTTGTGCATCCACAAAAGAATAACTATTAGGGATGCCCACATGACACAAAGATGTTCATACAGAATGCCTATGTTGCTGATGAATTCCTTCATCTGAAGCTAGCATAGGTATTACACTTCCTATTGGGGTTAAATTTGTAAAGTCCCTCTTCAACTAACCAACCTGAATATGGCCATTTTTGTCATTATTCCTTCAAAAAACACTCTTCCTTCCTTCATTTCCTCTCTCCAAGCATTCAATTCATCCCCTAGCAATAATCTTAGATTCAATTCTTGAACTCTCCAGACTTCAAGAATCACTTTTGCACTCCATAGCAGCAACAACCACACTCCATCAACTCCATAGAGAAAGAGTGAAACAACACCATTGCAATAGAGGCTTGAGTCCTCTCATTTTCTCCCCATTTTCTAGTGATCTCTTGGCGAAGGTGCATTTGGAGCTAGCTGGTGAATAGAATCTTTTGTGAGATCATTCTTATCACCCTTGATTTAATCTATTTTCTTTATCATATTTGATTGTATATCTCTTATTTCATAGTATTGTTTTGCTCCCTTAAAATCCATTAGTTAGGTTTTCAGCTCACTTGTTGGTAGTTCTCATTGTACTTTCAGTCTTTTGGTCATGTAGACTCCAACACACTTTAGAGAAATCAGTGTGTTGCACTGTCATCCTTAGAAAGAGAGTTTCCTGAGGTACAGTTTTGAACCCAAAAGCTATCTCGCCTAGCCCTAAAACTACTTTTGGGTTTGAAGAGTGGTTGCAAGACCTTAAAGTCCTCATCATTATTGTCCCTTTGTTAAAACACCCCTTTAGACTGAGTTAAGTAAGGGAAGCCTTCTTCTCTTGGCTCTCCATGACCCTGAGCCTTGGACATGGTTGGTCCCCCTCTCTTACATTTTTGGTGAACTTGATGTGAACCATTTTGGTTTCCTTTTTCAATACTGAAATCTCCCTTCCTCGTATTCTAGGATTGTTATAGGTGAGAGTGTTGCAAGGCTTTATCATTACAACCTAACCTACAACCCCTATAAGGTGTAGTTGTAAGGTTCCAAAAGTATTGCATAAGGAAACCTTAATTGGGTCACCATCTTGTTCTATAACCTTTGGGTAGGCTTCAATAAAGTGTCATTTAGTGTGTGTAATGGCCTCTTTTCTTCACCAACCTATTCCCTCTATGCAACCTATGAGTAGTGGTATTGGTATAACCTTCACCTTGTAGGATTTGCGATGGGCTTTAAAAGACAACCATCTCTTCTTTATATTAATGTGTGAATCAACAAGAATACTGTAGCAAGTGTTCTTGTTGATCTGATGTCCCAAGTGAGTGCCATAACCAAGGAGATCATGCTAATCAATGTTTTGCATAAAGATGGGTACAATTCACCTGTGAGAACCATTTGCGTGCATGATAGACTTTCTATACCTCCTCTAGGTATTATTTTTTTGATGGTCTTTGTTGGACCTAAATCCATGAACCTTATTTTTGATATTATCCTGGGTTTTAAATTTGCAGAGTGAAGCTAGATATCCCCTGGCTGGTAGCTATGAATGCAATTCCCTTGGTTGTGCATAAATTTTTGAAATTCACTCGTGAGGGTTTTGTGGATGTGATCCATGACACTATCTATAGACCATTGGTTGCACATGGTATTTACTCCTTAGATTACTTTTGGCTTGCACCTATTGGTCCTCTCCCACCTAGGAAGGATCTCTCATATTAGACATATCAAAATTATAAAAGAGGGTGTTGAAGGTCAAAAGTGAGATACCCTCCATCACCATATGTTGTTTCACATAGGGCATGTTTAAAAGCTAACAGTGATGCTACCAAGGCACATAGAAGAGAATAAGATAAGAGGTTTGGAGACCCGCCTTCTTCCTCTTCTATTGTTTAACTTGATGCTTCCTCTCACCCTACTACAACACCATCAAGTTCTTCCCAAGAATCTCATGTTTGAGTTTCCTATCCTATCCACGAAGCCTAGGCCCATTTATTATGCTAGGAGAAAGAGTCCCCATAGGGAGTCCTCTATGTCTTGGCCTTTGTGGCCTCCCATTTTTTTTGCTCGCAAAGTAGTAAATGTGAAGAGGCCTATTGCTAAAGCATTGAGCCAACTCCCCTTGTTGCTTCTCAAATTGTCCCTCCTACTCCCATTCAAGAATCTATTCATTCGCCAGAAACAACTGTAGTGGACACTCCCATGGCTAAGAAGGAGACTTATTTTCATTCATATACTTTAGTCCCTAGCTTGAAGAGCCAAATAAACCACCTTGTGTGCAAGAATAAGCATCAAAAAAGAGTTCTCATGGTTAAGTAGGCCAATTTTTAGAAAAAGGATGAGGAGATGACCATCCCTATGTTAGGGCCTATTATGGTGTCTTCCCCTCTCCTTTCTCCTACTTCAATTCAACCTAGTTCAGTCTCCCCTCCAATTCTGGTTGTGAGCGTGCCTCACCCCAAAAACATGCAGGTGTTCATCGCTCCTTGAGCAGAGCCTCCTTTATTGATGTCCCTTCTAGACATCCCACTTTTACAAAACCCATAGAAATGTTGAACACTTCAATGGGTTTTTTGCAATTTTATCCTCATCTTCCTTTGCGCCACTCACCTTATCTATAGGGATTTCACACTCCCTAATGAGTCAAAAGGTAGAGGTTGGTCCTTCTAGTAGTGGAGGATGCAATAGGTACCCATCATCTCCAAAGGGTGATCTTGTGTTGGCTTGTTTTTTCCTAGTAATAAATCCAAACTTGGTTTCCCCTAAGTTTGTCACTGCTCCCAAATCATTTGGTGAGCTTAGTGGTGAATCTTAGGAGTAGTCTTCCCCATCTGTTGAGGTAAAACATGGCACTCCACTAAATTACATGTTTAACTCTCTAGATGAATTTTTATCCTTGTCAATGATCTTCACAAATTTGTTGACCTTAGCTCCACAAGAACTTAGTGGAGGGAACCTTGTAAGGTCCTCTTCCTTAGCCCTTGTTGTGGGAGAGTCGAAAGCTCCTCCCCTTAAAATTCCACACTGTAGGTGTTAGAACCCAAATTTTTTGTTAAAATTCTAAGTTATTTATTCACTTGAACCTAATATTTTTCCATAATGCTAAAGTGCCTTATACCCCATTATGTTTCCATAGTAGTCACTTTTCATAGCCAACACATTTACCACTAAACTGAGGCCCCTTTCAGGGTGGCTCGTAGTAGCAAGGTTAAGTGCAATCATGTAACCATTATCGCCACACCGTGGATAGTAATCAAAGTGATCGTGGTGGCATGATAAGCAGTGAAGCGGCAATGGATAGCGATCAGAGCATGGTTACCTTGGCACTGGAGATAGTCAAAGAGAGGACCACGGTAATGTGGTGAGCAGCGAGGTGAAAGTTATGGAGGTGTTACTATGGTACCACTTGAATTCAAGTCAGAGACTGTGGTGGCATGATGGACAAAGATAAAAATGAAGGTAGGGGTCAAGGCAGTCACCGTAGTACTGCCAGTGGTGGAGTGGTAAGGAAGAGAAGGTCATGGAAAATTCAAACACCGCCACACTGCAGGAAGACGTAAAGTTGACTGAGGTAGAGTGGTAAATGTAAAGTAGCTTTGCAGAAATAAATGAAAGGAAATATTAAGCAATGCGGAAAGTAATAAAATAAGAAGACATGCAGACTATAGTTTAAAAATATTTAATTTTCCATTAAGGAAATTAATTAAATATTTCATTTTTTCTAAGCAATGCAAACAGTTGTAATGAATAAATGAAGGGTCATGACCCTTAATATGTATTGTATAAATATATGGAAAAATGAGGGAGAAAGGAGGTATTAGTTAACAACAAAGAGATTGTTTCAAAAATAAAATTTGGGGGAATGCAAATAATGTGCAAACTTTCTTGAAGAAAATCAATGGAGATAATGTATTTAACTGGTGAAGTCCTTTTTTGATGTTCAGTTGTTGTAGTGTAATAATGCATATTTTTATCTGATATTCTCCAACTCGAGGTCCTTTTATTATTAAAATCAATATATCAAGTATATTTTTAATTTGTCAAAATGTGTTCTCATTTTGTGTGATTTAATTAATTGGTGTCTGCAAGTCAAAATTAAATTCTTTTGAATAAGTCACAGTGATTTAAGGATTTATTTTGGATAGTTAAAGAAGAACCTCGTAAGAAAAATTTCAGCACAATTTATGTAAGCCATAAATTTAGTGAAGTTTTATGACAGTCATAGAATCTCATTTTTTAAGGTGCCTAGCAACTCGAGTTAACCAAGAGAAGGAAACACATATTATTCTTAATTTTTGACTCCATTTCCCATGTGGATAGAAGGCACTGATTTGTCATAGCCCAGAAGATAAAATTCATGAAAAAAAACATATTTAAATTATTTCTTTCATGAATTAGGAGTAGTAGTTATGATTTTATGTACTCACTTCCAGTTGCCATTATGGGTAGATTACTCAATCAAGAAATGTTTTTTAAATCTGCATTATTCACATAGGTGCACCCACCTAGGTTTAGCAGAGCCTAAAGAATAGAAGGTTCAATTGTATTAATTGGCCTTGTACATTGGCAAAAAATGTTGTGAGAGCTTGGCAACCTCTCATGGTTAAAACCTACATTTTTGAGACCTAACAGTTTGGCAACTCTTCTGGGGATTATTTGTTAGTGTAATTAATATTTAATTACACTTGCATAACTTTACTTAGGTTTTGCTTAGGTAATAATTAGTTTACTTATTTAATAAGTAAGCTTTATTTAGTTGAGCTATTTTTAGGTCAACATTAGGGTTGCATACTTTTCTTTTATAAAGCAAATCATCTCATTGTAATATTGAATTCCTAAATATATCATTTTGCACATTCGCATGCAAAGCTCTGCTTTTTTATGTTTTCTCTTCTATGGAAGGTGTTTAGGTTTGCATGTTTGATCTAGGGTTTCTAACATGGTATCAAAGCCTTGACATGCAACCCCTTCTCAAATTCTGGAGAAATTCATTACAAAGTTCGTTCGGGGTTCCTTGAGGGTATCATGCCTTGAGTTTATTTATGCAGTGTCTTGGATCAGATTGGGCTTCACCATTGGATTCATGGTGCTGGGAAAAGTCAAGTTTGGCTTTTATTTTGTAGATTTTGGTCATCATTTGCCAGATCTATGAGGGTTTCAGTTTTGGTGATTTTTTGGAAGCTCTGGAGGTAGCCATTTTTTTGAAGCATTTTGAGCAGAAACGGAGGTCACCATTGCGTTCGCAGTGACCAAAAACCCTAAGATTGCCTTTCATTTCATCGATTTTGGCAAAGTTGGTTCGAAGGGAAAAAAAAATTTGCCAGGGAGGCTATACAGCCTCCCCAACACGCATTTCGAAGTGAAAACGACACAAATTTTTTTAAAAAAAGTCCAAAAACTGTCAAGATTTAGATGCCGCTAGTTCAAATGGGCACCACCACTGGGCGACCACCCCCTGACTGCTCCGATCAACGGTGCCCCCATATTCCGCCACCGGCGCCGACATGTGTCGCTCTACCTGTCCGCCCCCGTGGGCCCCTCTGCCATCAGCCTCGATCATATGGAGGACCGAGGAATCTCTACTAGCCCCTGCGGGCTTCATATCTATGGCCACCGGTCTTATGGAGAACCAGGGGCTCCGCCCCAGCCCCCTGTCTACCATGCGACTAGGGGCCGATTTTTTTTAGCCCTTTGGGCTGCCTGCAAGCCTTATTGGCCATTCTGGAGTACCTTTGACAAAATTGGGTGTAATTTTTGCGTACAATGTCCATTTGTCACAAACAAGATACCATTGGAAAGCTGATTCCGACGCCGATCCAGTGGTGTTGGTAGTTTTTTCTGATTTTCCTCCAGATTTGTTTTGCAGGTCCTTGAACTCAGATGTTGTTTTCACTCCGGAGGGCATATCTTTTGACTCAGTGATCCTTTTTTCACCATTCTTGCGGCATTGGAAAGCTAGTTCAATCCTCTACACAGACCTATAGTCTATTTTAATTTTCTATTTATGCATGTTAGGCATTCTATCCTTTTGCATTCATTAGGGATTGTAATAAATGAACTGATATAAAGTTCCATTATGGGGGTTTCTTGCATAATAATAATTCATCATGTTTTGATTGCAACTCACATAGGTTGTAATCTGGTTTCTTAGTTTCTTATTGGCCATATTTTGTCTTAGCTTGACACATACCAAATTTATTTTCGTTCACACTTTAGATTGAGAGCCTATGGTTAGTGATCCACATCAGATCCATCTCAGTTTGAGTGCCACTAAATTTGTGGTTAATTTTCTAGAGTCTTTATGGTAATTTTTCCCATGGAAGAGTTTCAATCTCAGTTTTGACATCAACATCGAGATTCACGGCTTCCAAATTTTTTCATCATCATATCATCTACTATTGCTTTATGGATTCCAGGGTTGTTCTAGTTTGGAGTGTTCGAGTGTTTCATGGCATCGGGTCTGCTGTTGCATCATTATGATTCTGATATGGTTTCTCATAGATAGAAGTATCTTTTCTTGCTTTCCAAATTGAGGTTCCAGTGTTACTCCACAGTGTTCTTCCAGTGCTTCTTTGCATCAGTCATCTCATTGTAGGGGGGGTTGTCCTTCTCTACCTCATTATTGCATTTGTACATGGGTACCTGATCAGGCCTTGTTGTCAGGACCCATTCATGCTTTCTTGCATTCATCTTAGTTTTAGGTGCATGCTTATTTAGTCTCCCTAAGTTGCCCTTATGGGGGGGTGTTAGTGTAATTAATATTTAATTACACTTGTATAACTTTACTTAGGTTTTGCTTAGGTAATAATTAGTTTACTTATTTAATAAGTAAGCTTTATTTAGTTGCGCTATTTTTAGGTCAACATTAGGGTTGCATAATTTGCTTTTATAAAGCAAATCATCTCATTGCAATATTGAATTCCTAAATATATCATTTTGCACATTCACATGCAAAGCTCTGCTTTTTTATATTTTCTCTTTTGTGGAAGGTGTTTAGGTTTGCATGTCTGATCTAGGGTTTCTAACATTATTTTCACAATATCTGGTTGAAGACCATCATATAGAGTCATTGAAGAGAGATTTATAATTAAAAAGTTTGATGAAAAGTGACTCCACTGGGTGAATCAAAAATAATTTCATTTTCTCACTTTTAAGAAAGTGAGTGGTGACTCTGATAAAGAACTTGATGAAGAATAGTTCAAAAATTATGATTTCTAATCAAAATGGGTTGTCTTCGAAGTATAAAAGGGCTCGATTTCCCAAACCACCCACCTCAATAACCTATACACCATAGTCAAGCTTATATTCATTATTATCAATTTGCACCTAATGTGGAACCTGATATTCATCTTCAAAAGATATGCCAGGGTCTTCTAAAAAATTCTTATGGCATAAAGAGACATAAAAATGAATCTAGACGCTCTCTCTTCAAAAAAATGGTGAATATCTATGTGCAAATACATATTAATCACATGCCCAATACATCCATGTTTATTAAGGAGTTCATGAAAGTATGTTGGCCTGATTCAATTCATTGGCCTGGGTCCATAAAACTAGTCACTTTTGACCAAGTAGATGTGCTAATTGATATCATAGATAAGGATATGTATGAGGATGGTGGCAATCATATCAGTGGTGGAATTGATCAATCAGTGAAAACAAACATAGACTCTCTTGAAAATACATGTCAAAATCAGCAGCTTGGAAAGGAAGAGGATGAATATATGCACATACTCAAAGCCTTTAGGTGAGTCAATTCTATTGAAGATCTACATATTTGCTTTATGTGTGTGGATGAGGTAAATATGAATGAAATGCACTCTTGGGAGACAAATGAAAAATTCCTAATGATCCCAATTATAAATGTAGCACTTGAATCTTTAATTTAAAACATAACACTAAGAGAATCCAAAAATTTCCTTCAGATGTATGAGGTCTAAATTACTATAAACATGTCATCGAAATTGTTGCAAAGTGTACTTGGTTTTTGGTAGAAATATTAAGAATTCCAAATGAACTCATTGATGAAATACAAAGGTTGAATCTAGTAGACAAAAAATAGGACTATCAGAAATAGTAAAACTTTGGTAGATCTGAGAAGGGGAAAATTTCATGCACCTATTACAAAATGTTGTTTTCGAAAGTTGTCTTAGGACTTGTTCAGCTATAGGTGAATGGGTCTTTGTATGGATTTCCAAAAATAATATATGGGTCCTTTGCTCCTATGTCTACACTTCCTTATTCTCTAGGTTTCATAGTCAGCGAATTGGAAATGAATTTGGGATTTGAGTTTCTGAGGCTTGATAACAAAGGTGACAACAAATCCAAATTCTTGAAACTTTGCAACTTTGATATCTTCAAATTTTCTTCAACCTAGAATATGTAACACAAACACAAAAGGGGAAAATTGTTTGTTTTTCATGAATGGGGCTTTGCATTGGTCAAACCATGTTTTGGTAATTAAACCTTGAAATGAAGTAATGAAAGTATGAAAGGAATGATGAATGAGCAATACAATTTTTCAATTCAACAAAACATTGAATAAACCTTGGAAAGAATGAAAGATTGCTTGAGATGGCTTCAATGGATGTGGATCTTGATGCTTGAATCTTCTTTTGAAATTTTTACTTGAAAGCTTGGATTAGATCTTGAAACCTACATCATTATGTTAACTCCAAAAACATGCATGAATGAACATAAATTTGACGTGATGCATGAGATCTTGAATGCTGCAACAAATACTTAATAAATCTTCTCTTCAATGCTCTTGAAAATAATATTCTCTTGTGAAATTTCTCTAGAAAACCTCTAGTTGATTTGATAAAATAACCTTGTACTTATAGACATCTATCCTTAATTTTTGGAAAATTAAAAATTACAAGCTAAAATTTGAAGTTTGAAATTGGAGTGATAAAAATACCACCAAAACATGTTTTAGAAAAATGGTTTCCAAGGCCTAGGGAGGAACCATTCACCCATGGGTGAATGGGGTCCAAGATCCCTATTCTTGGAACACACATTTCTCAAGGTAAAGTGTTGTGTTGGAATTAATTATTTTTGGGTTTCCCCTTTGGAAAATGTTATTTATTAGGCTTGTAAATGTAAACATGGGCTTATTAAGAAATAATTAAGCTCAATTTAATTAAGAGGGAAACAAAGGTCTGCAAATATAAAGGAGTACATTTTTCAGCACTAAAATAAGGCATTATTAAGTCCATTTTTCATTAAGAGGACACAAACAAGTGTGAAAATGTAAATTGATACATTTTTCTACTCTAAATTTAGTCCTCACTTTAGTGAGAGGAAGACCTTCAATAAAATTGACACTAAAGTAGAAAAATATGTGTCTAGATGGGTCCAAGTTTACCAATATTGATGAAAAAGATCAAGAAGGTTGTGTAATCCCCCAAGATCTAAGATTCCATGTCAAACCAAGATAAGCACAAAAGGACACACACAAGATGTATGATATGCAACAAGACACGACACACTAACATACAATGTCAAAGACTAAGAGGAAGAAAAAAAAAAGAAAATTAAAGGGGTGGATCAAGCCTTGACTATTTGTCCAACTCGATGTGGATCAAGCCTTAGGTGCTTGTTGAGAAATTTTTACAAGTGAAACTCACTATTCACTATTCAAACAATAATTCATGCTCACACAAGCTAGTGAAATTTTTTGTCCACGAGGTGAGTCCCTAGAAAGTGGCTAAGTGATAAAGTCATGCTAGGTCTACAACCTCTCACTATACAATGAGAAATTAATTATAGGTCTACAGGATCTCATCATACTAACCATACCAAATATATGCCTTTAATATCTTTGATAAGGTGCCACACAAATATGAACTTTGATCTTCATAAGGCTAGCAAGCTTTTCTTATCCTAAACACTTATGAAAAAAATACAAATAAGATTATGTGTTTTTTTAAAGGGGTTTTTATTAAATCATGAATGGTCTCAACTTATGGGACATCATGTTTAATGTCTCTAAGAGAGGAATATTTGAGGATATTAGATTCACAGCCTACTAAGTGCAACACACTGCATTACCACTAAAATGAATTTCATATAATTTTAAAGGTCACAATCTTGAAGGAAATCAAACCCAGTGTCACCAAGAAGAAAATACATCACATTAATTGAGAAGACTACACTTTGAATAATAATTTCATACATAGGAGATGTATGCTATCATCACTAATAAGGTAACATGCAAATAATGAATGGAAGAGAATATTCCCTCCACTTAAAATGCCAACATACTTTTTATTTTTGTATTTTAAGTAGAAATAGAGAAAGAGGGGATCCTTAGAAATAATGAATCCCAAAAAACTAGTTATCCTTGCCCCCCAATCATATAGATAAAGAAAAACACCAAGAACTATCATACTTCTACCAAGTTATGGTTGTACCTAATATTGTACCATCATGAATGGAAATTAGAAAGACACATAAAGCTACTAATGTCACATAGTGATGAGAAATATTATAGGATGAAAATCAATATCAATTAGAGCAAATAGGTGCATCAACACAAGGAAGAGAACCACAATCATTAAGATGTTGAATTTTATCACTCAAATCCTTACATTCATTAGTCGAATGACCATGAATTCTATTATATGTACATAATTAACTCTTTCTATAAAAATATTTTCGTGTTCTTCAAGGGAGATATACTATACAATATTGGAGAAGTATCGAGAAGATACTCTCTTGATGAATAGTAGAATATGTTCCTTTCTTTTGCTTCAAAGATATCTCTTCTTATTACAAGGTGTCATACATAAACAAGACTCTTTAGATTATAATATTTTGTATTCTCCCTTAAAGGAGGGTACAAAATCTAGTGAACCCCAACCATTACTAAGAAATGTGTTTCAATATTTTTGCATGATGACATTATATTAATCAAATTTTTATTTGATTCTTTCATTTCTTTTAAAGTACAATAAAAAAGACCACTAGTTTTTTCTATCAATTCAGGATGCACCAATGTCAACGTTGGCTTAGAAGAATGTTTTGTAATAGTGTTGGTATCGAGTGAAGGATTTTTTGATGTTTTTTTATCTTTCGAAGGACAATAAACAAGACCATTAATTGTTTCTTGTGTATTAGGTTCTATAGGGAAACAAATTCCTTTTTCTCTAGCACCACATCCTTTTCCACTATAACCAAGTTATTTCAAAATTTCATAACCTCTTCCATAAATCTTTTCCATTTCTTTTAGATTCAATGGTTTTTCATAATCAAATTCATAAAATTTTGTTGTGTAATTTGTTTCTTCTTCTAAAGTGGTTGAAGTGGATGTTTTTGAAGGTTCTTCCAAATTTTGTGTTGACATTACTATTGTTTATTTTCCCTTTTTAGAATTTCTTTTATGATCTTGTATTCTTTCATGAATATAGGTGTGACATATAAGGAACCCCAATCATCCTCCAATAACTTTGTGAATTTTTCAATATTGTTATCTTTTTGTTCCTCTTGCACAAGTTCCACTTGTGTAGTTGGTGTCAATATTTTCAAAGGAATTTCCTCATCTTTCTCAATGAGAAAACTATCTAGTTCACGGTAGGTCTTGACTGTATAAACCTTGTTTCTATATACATAGTTTATTATGTGATGAATAGTAGAAGGCACTACATGCATTTCATGAATCTATGGTCTACCCAAGAGAAGATTATATGAAAGATTACAAGGAACGACATGAATAGTTGTTTTCCTATATTATCAAATCCATAGATAAATAAAGACTCTCGTTGTATTTGGATTATGTATACTCCAATCTTATCCAAAATATTTATGCTACACATGTTAAGGGTTGATCCATTTTCAACAATGATTCTCTTTATCCTAGTCCTATTACTATTAGCTAATATCATGAAATCTTGATTTTTTGTTTGCACTTCCAAAGGAGGTAGCTCACTTTGGTGGAAAGAAATTTCTGAATTCATTCCATAAAATAGGGTTTATATGTCATTCAGGTTTGTAATAGGGGGAATCACAACTTGTTGCAATTCATTTTGAAGCATACTATGGTAATTAGGTGATGCTTGAATAAGATCCCATTAGGATATCTTAGCAAGAGTATTTTTAATTTGTTCAACAAGATCATACTCCTTTCCATTGTGTAAAGGTAAAAGAGGAGCACAAGGTGGGATAGGTCAAATAAAAGGTAATTAAATGGGAGTGGGTTGTTGTTTCCTATTTTTGATTGTATTATATGTGTGTGAAACAATATTATAACTCAATTGTTGTGAAACATTATTACTACTAATTTGCATTGTAAAATTTTAGATATCTCCTGGGGATAATGGTTTCTTTTTAGGTGGTTCTAAGATAATAATGAGTTTATTCTATAATTTAGGCTGATGTGAGGGTGAAAGAAGGATAAGAAGTTGCTTAGGAGATGGCTTGCGAGGTTGAAGAGTTAGAGGACATGTAGGAGGACTCAAGGGATATCAAATGTTCATAGCATCAAAAGAAATCCTTATTTTGATGATTGTTTTGAAAAGGGGAGTCTAATTTCAGCTCATCATCTCCATCTAATGAAGCCACTATTGTTTGAAAGACATGTATAAATTCTATAATTCTCATGAACCATGATATCTTCCTTGGTAAGAGACATTTTAGGAGAGGAGAAAAAAAGATGTTTATCACATTCCATGGTTAGATTTTTTAACATAACTTCATCACAGATAAGGGAGGCATAAAGATAAGAACAACTATGATTTTCTTTCTTATCAATGATTGAATCCTTTTGCTCAATTATATCTTCCTAAGTGATAGAATCATTAGGATAGGGAGAAACAAAATTCTCATGACTCTTAATGAGTGTATATTCTAACACCAAATTATCTTCTTCACAAATACAAGAGATATTAGGAGAAGAACATATTTTATTGTCATGGTTATCTAGGATTTCATCCTCATGTCCTATAATGTATTACAAAGTAGAATATGTAGAGGAAGAGAAAAAAATAGGATTTTCATGGCTCTCAATCATTATATCTTATAACACCAAATTATCCTCTTCAAAATAGGAGAGATTTGGGTATAAGAACAAATGTGATTATCATGATTGTCCAAATTTAAATCCTCTTTCACTAAAGTATTCTCACAACTATGAGAGGTGTTGGGAGATAAATTGAGACTAGGTAAAGTAATGTTAAGAAATTTTTCAATGATTCCATCTTCTTATTTCATAATATCTTGCCAAGTGGGAGAAGTAGATGGAGAAGAAAAAAAAGACTTTCATGATTCTCAATGATTGTATCTTCTTTCACCAAGATACCTTCATCACCAAAAGGAGAGGTATAGAGAGAAGAACAATTATGGTTTTCATGATTATCCATGCTTGTATACTCTTTTATCATATCATGCTCACAAATGGGAGAGTATGGTTTGAGTGTGATTTATGTTGAAAAAGGGGAATACAAAATATCACTCTTTCTCCAATAATCATTCAAATATATCCTAGGATTCCTAATTGGATTGAATAGAAACCTCACAAGGTGAGTCAATTCATAATGAGGATGACCTAGGAAGGGTGGTTCTTTAATCTCTTAGGGGTTCACCATGAGGAAAATTCTTGGAATAGATAAATAAGCATTCAACATAAAAAAATCAAGCAATACAAGATAAATAATGAGATAAAATGATGAAATTAAGCTACACCAAGTTAGGGTATGTGTACTTGGAAAGTCTAGAGATGCAATGAGGACTCTAGAAATGCAAAGAAACTACAACAAACTACTATGGGGAACTAAGATGCCCTGGGTCACATATTATTCTAGCTACTATTTTCTGGGGCAGATGTAGAATGTTTGGATGCCAAAATAGGATCCAAAAGAATCTTCGAAAAATATTCACCAAAGGACTAAGATGCCCAAGGGGGCACATTAGTCTCATTCTGATTTTTTGAAATTTTTGAAAATGGTCCTATGGTCCAAGGTCTACACTTGATTCTCCTTAGATATGAGGTCTTGAAACTTCTGGATCTGGATTGTAGGTGAATTTCTATGAAGATGACAACTTTGTAATGCAACTTCTACAACTTTGCACTCCAAATTATCTTCAAGAGTTCAACTTAAATCTGCAATCACAAACATGCAAAAAGAAAAACCTTGGTGATTTTTAGTGAATGGGGGTTTTCCTTTGTCAAACCCCTTGTAGGTAATTAAAACAAATGATAAAATGAATGAAATGAATAATGAAACATGAAATGTGTAAATGATATCACCATGGATGATGTCCAAAGAAAATCCATAATCTACCAGATAGTGGCCATGAAGAAAGTAGATCTTAGATCCTTGGATAAGATGTGAACAATGGTTGCATGTATATCTTCAATACTACATGCACAATCTTAGCTCAACAACATGAATGGATGCACTAAACCCTTGACATGATGCTTGAATCTTGATGATGGCTGCAAATTCTTGATGAATTACTCTTGAATGCATGAACTTACGTCAGGAATAAATAATTGAATGTTTCTTATATTGTTATGATAAAATGAGAGAGGGAACCTTGTATTTATAATTATATATTCTTAATATCCTAAAATTTCATCGCAACAAGCCAACATATGAAATCATTAATTAAAGGAAATCAAATCCCACTAAGAATTGAAATTGAATCCTGAAAATAAGCCAAGAAGGACTAACACACCCTAGGTGGCATCTTAGTCCCAATGCTCAAATCTCAAGGCATAAACTCCAAAAAGGGACCTTTTAGGTGCATTCAAGATTAGGGTCCCAAGACCCATGGATGACAAAGACACCCTAGGTGGCATTTTAGTCCTATTCCATAAATTAGAGACACATAGACAAAAACATTAAATTATCATTTATAATTTCATATTTGTTGGGATTGGCCATAAAAATATATAGTTTATTAGTCTTGTGGATGCAAAATAGGGCCAATTAAGCCATAAATAAGAATAAATAAAGCAAGGCAGGCCCAAACAATTGTAAAAATGCAAGGGTATGCATTTTTCTACACTAAATTTATTCCCCACTTTAGTGAGAGAATGAACTTGCTTCAAACTCACACTAAAATAGCCAACCACCCAATCAAGAGGAGTTCAAATGTACCAATGTTAAAAAGATAGGATAATAATGATCAAGAGGGATGATCAAGCCCCCAAGGTTGAGATCCCATGAAAACCTAATATAGGCACAAAGGAACACACTTGAGGATAATATATGAAGCCATAATCAGATTGAAAAAATACACCATGAAATACAAAAAAAGGTAAAAGTAAAAATGCAATGGACAAAGCTTCGACTAACTATCCAATGCAGTGGACCGGGCCTAGGCTATTTTTCAAAAAATGGATTTTACAAGTGAAATATGATGTTCACTATACAAACAAAGCACATGCTCACAAGGTCTAGTGAGAGCTAGGTGTCCACTAGGTGAGCCCCTAAGGACCATATCAAAGTCATACCTCCATGACTTTAATAAGGTACAAAAATGAATTCTCACATGGGATAATGAAGCTATTTTTTAACTAGGTGAGCCCCAAGGGACCATATCAAAGTCATACCTCCATGAATTTAATAAGGAACAAAAAATAATGTGAAAGAGATGTTCAAATGGATTTCACTTAGTTCATGTGAGGTCTTAATCTTAGGGGTCATTGTGCTTAATGTCTATGAGAGAGGATAAATACAAATTCTCATCCTGGGGAACATCATACCCAATTTTTTCAAGGAAAAGGAAAAAAGGTCTCATCTTGTTTCTATGAGAGGACAAGTGTAGGGTCCCATCTTGTGGAACATTGTATCTAATGTTTCCTGGAGAGGACAACAAAATATCACGATCTCAAATGAAGTCAAACCCAATGACACCACAAGGAGGACACATCACAAGAAGAAATAAAATAACACAATGAAACATGAGTGTTGATGTATGCCCCCACTTTAAACTAGTTTCTAACACCATGTTGTTGTGAGAAATTTATTTAAAGTAGAAAAAGACAAGAGAGATTATTCGAAAAGCCCTATGCCAAGTCATATGTTTTTTATAAGCTATGTCATACACTAGGATGGAAGAGTTTCCCCCAAAAATCTAATTCTAATGATAACTCAGTACATCACATGTGAGCCAACTTAAGGCATGCCATCCACATCTGAAGCTTTCTCTTATATGTACATGAAAGGTGGTCAGGTAGCCAAAAGAGGTGACAAGTGACATATGAGGACAAGGCTACCTTACCCATTTCCCCCACTTTGCGCAAGACAAGGGTGAGATGATAAGAAACATGCTAGAGTCAAAATTAGTATCAATTAGAGGAATTAAGTGCCCCCACGTAAGAAAGCACACCAAAATCCTTAAGATGTTTTATTTTACTACTAAAATCATTACATTCATTAGTATAATGAACTTGAATTCTATGACATGCACAAAATGAAGTTTGAAAATAAAACTTCTTTCATTTTTTTGGAGGTAGAGAGATCAAATGATCTTGGAGGATTCTCATCAAGATACTCCCTTGGTCAAAGGTGGATGATGTTGCTTTAATTTGTGACAAGGATATCTCTTGCTTAGCACAAGGTGTCATTCCTACACAAGCTTGTTTATATTGAGAGATTGTGTTCTCTCCTTTATAGGAGGGAGTAAAATCTAACAAATTTGAATCATTAGTGTTTTGTGTGATGACATTTACATTAAGTGAGGATTTTTTGTTTTTTGTTTCTTCTAAAGGATAATAATCAAGACCACTAGTGTTTGTTAGTTCAAGATGCACCACTATTAAAGTTGGCTTAGAAGGATGTTTTTTGATAGTGTTGATATTAAGTGAAGGCTTTTTTTTTTTTTTTGAGGGACAATAACAAAGACCACTAGTATTTTATAGCATGTGAAACTCTATAAAGACACATATACCTTGTTCTTTAGCACCACATCCTTTTTCAATATAACCAAGTTGTTTCATCATTTCATAACCTTTTACAAATATATTCTTCATTTCTCTTGGATTTGATGGTTTCTCATAATTAATTTCATCAAAATTTATTGTGTAGTTTGAATTTTCTTCTAGAGTGGTTGAGGTGGATGCTTTCAAAGGGTCTTCCAAGTTTTGTGTTGACGTTACTGATTTTTCTTTTTCACACTTCTTTATTATTATCTTTGGCTTCTCATCAAAGCTAGGTGTGAAATCCAAGGAACCCCAATCATCATCTAATAGCTTTGTGACTTCAATGTGTTTTTCTTTGTCTTTTTGTTGCACGGGTTCTACTTGTGTAGTTGGTGTTAATGTTCAAGAGGTTGTCTTTATTTTTCTCAAGTTGTAAGACACTATAAGGCTCATTATTAGCGTCCAATGTGTATGCTTTTTTGTTGTAGACATACTTCATTTTATGATGAAGTGTAGAAGGTACCACATGCATCTCATGAATCGACGACCTTCCCAAATGAAGATTATATGACAGATCATGAGGAATAACATGAATAGATATTTTTAAGGTAGCCTTTCCAACTATAATAGGTAATGTTATCACTCCAAGTGATTGCTTTCCCACATTATCAAATCCCTTAATAGATAAATATTTAGGTTAAATTTTTGATTTATCAACACCAAGTTTATCCAAAAGGCTTGCACTACACACATTTAAGGTTGAGCCATTGTCAACAAGGTTTCAATTTATCCCTTTGGTATTGTATTGAGCTATGATCATGAAAGCGTCATATTTTTCTTGAACTTCCAAAGCAAGGAGCTCACTTTGGTGGAAATTAATGTCAACATTTATTCCTTGAATCAAGGATGCTATGTCATTTGGTTACACATTAGAATCAATAGGAATTTTTGTAAGGAACTTTGAATCATGTTATGATTGTGGAGGGAGGCTTGGATAAGGTCCCATAAAGATATCATATTTTTATAAGGAAAACGAGGGGAACTTAGTAAGATGGGATTAGGTAATAGGAGGGATGTTGAAGGTGTTTGTCTTGGTTGTAGATTTTTCCTAGTGTAGTATGTATGAGAAATTGTATTGTAACTCAATTTATATGAAACATTTTTCTTAGGTGGTTCAAGGATAAGGATGGTTTTTTTTTTTTAACTTGTGTTTTTTGAGAGGGTGGATAAATGATAATTTTAGGCTCTAGAGAGTACTCCAAGGGGTATCTAATGTGCTTAACCTCAAAATACTTATCCTTATTTTCATGATCTCTTAGTGAAGAGGATTTTAGTGTTACTTCATCATTTTCATCTAGGGAATTAATATGGCCAATGTTCTCATGTTGTTAGATCATGATATCCTCAAAAGGGGGAGATCTTTTATAAAAACTACAAACTAAATGTTTGTGGCATTCAAAGGTTGGTTCTTCTTCAATGAATTCATCACCTGTAAGGGAGTTATCAATGGTTGGATTTTCTTTTTTATTAATAGTAGGTATATTAGGAGAAGGCTCTATTTGATTGTCCTTTTATTCTAAGGTCTCATTCTCTTGTGTCGTACTATCAACCCTAGTAGGAGATATTGTAATATTTGCATCACATTTTATGGTTATATTTTTTACAGTAGCTTCATCAAAAGTAGGAGAGGCATCAAGAAAGGGACAACTATTAGGGAAGGAAGGAACAATATTCTCATGACTCAATAGTTCAATCTTGTAATACCAATCTATCCTCTTTGCATCAAGGGAGGTTATTAGGAGAAAGATAATTTTTATTGTCATGGATATCTATGATATCATCCTCTTTCACTAAAACATTCTCACAAGCAAGGGATGAATTGAGACTAGGTAAAGTGATTTTTAGAAATGCTTTTATGATCTCATCTTCTTGTTTTATAATTTCTTTCAAAGGGGGAGGAGGATAGGGAAAATCAAGACTCTTAATGCTTGTATCTTCTTTCACCAAGATACCTCTATTACTAAGAGGAGACGTATCAGGAAAAGAACAAGCATGATTTTTATAAAGATCTACACTATCATCCTCACCAATGGGCAACACAATATTAAGGATTGTGTCAATAGTTTGATGATTAACATGTTTCTTAATGAGCTCATTGGTGTAATCTAAATTTAACTCATAAGAGGGGATGTTGTACTTATGTAATCCATTTTTAGTCATGTCAAAGCCATATATTCTAAAATAAAACATACTATTATGGAAAATTAAAGAAAGTGCAATGTAATGACTTAAAGTGAAATGTTTAAATGTCATTTTTAGATTGGAAAAAGGTAATCTGTTGATTAAAGTATGCAATGATCTAAAAAACCTATGTTGTAAATTCAAATGTGGAATTAATCAATGCATGAAATCAATAAATTTAAGCTAGATTTAGTAAAATCCATGAAATAGAAAGTCAACCCATTTTAATAATTAACCAATGAAAACAAATAGAAGTGCATACAAGAAAATTTACACCCTAGAAACTATAGCTTCAAACTCAACAAGGACTAAGATGCCATTAGGGTAATCTTGCTCCTACTAAATGAGTTTAGAGGTTCTTGGAACTCGAACAAAAAACACACAACTCAGATAGGATTCTAAGCTAAAAACCCTGAGAGGGACTAAGATTCCAATAAGGGTTTTTTTTTCCGAATGGAGGGTTTTTTTCAAAAAAACAACAAATTATGAGTTGTTTACAGTGTTCCTAGGTTGCCTTTACCGAAGGACCTAATGTTTGGAAACATAAAATTATGAAAATGAATGCAATAAAATGTGACTATTGACAACCAATTGGATGCAGAAGTGAATGCAATTTTTTAAATTTTGAATGCAATAACAATGTTTGCAAATACAATTGGAGTGATTAACAATGCACTTTTTCAGTTTTTCAATGAAATGAAATGATGTACTTGAAAGTAAAAATTTAACCTATATCCACTTTCACTAATGAAAATATAATAAACCCTAGATGCAATTTCACTAATGCAAGATACATGAAACCCTAGATGTACTTTCAGTAAAAATGAGAAACCCTAGATGTTATTTCACTGATGCAAGATACAATGCAAGAATTAATTCAATCTAGATCTAAGGATTTTAATTGAATCCATATTAGAAAATGAATGCTCAAGAACTCAGGTTCACCAAAATCATTGATGTTGAAAAAGGGGCATATAAAATGTCAGTCTTTCTCCACTAATCATTCAAATACGTCCTAGAAGTGCTAGTTGGATTGACTAGAAACCTCACAAGGTGAGTCAATTCACAATGAGGAGGACCTAGGAAGGGTGGTTCTTTAAGCTCTCAGGGGTTCAACAATAAGAAAATGCTTGGAAAAGAAAAATAAGCGTTCAAACTACAAAATCAAGCAATACAAGCTAAATAATGAGATCAAATGATGAAATTAAGCTACACCAAGTTAGGGTGTGTTTACTTGGGAAGTATGGAGATGCAATGAGGACTCTGGAAACACAAAGAAGCTACCATAAAAATCTTAGGAAACTTGCAGCCATCTAATGATAGTTTCCATATAACCCAATATAGGGATCTATGCAAATAAGTAATCATAATCCACATGCAAAAGAATAGACAACATACCAATCAATTATGATGCAATATTTACCCTGGGAAAACCCTCAAGAGGGAAAAACCCAGCCTCCAAAAGCATCCATAGTCCATGTATTATTCAGCAATGAAAAATCATTACAATACATCATCAGAGACTCCATGAATACTTCTGAAGTAAGTTATACATGCACTCCATGTGACCAATAATTAATCCATACATCCCATGCCATGCTTCAAACCCTCACACATGCACAAGCTCAACTTGATAACCTACAAAAAACTCCCCAACCCTAAACAACTAACCTTGTGGTTGCTTTTATAGAAACAAGCTCCCATAAAACCACCAAGTGGTATTACATAAAACATGTGCCCAAAACCATGAACTTACAAAATCATGTGACCCCACATTTAATATTGGGTACTTTGTTATATTTTATTTTTCCCCAATATTAAATAAATTACATTTTTACAATTAAGTCCCAATGTTACCTACAACATAAAGTGGCCCCAACATTATAACTCCTAGTGATGCATGTCCATCTAGGTACCCATAGGTTCACCACACACATAATAATAAAAAAAACATTATAGGCATTATGCAAGGTGTACAACACCTAATCCTGAAATTCTTCCACTTGTATACATTGCATAAGGGGGTAACAAGTAAGCTCAAAACATCAAGATAATAAAATCCATAGGCAACATATACCATCCTGAAATCCAAGTGCTCCATGTGCTCCATCAAGATAACTATAACAAGAACCAAGGTAACCACCATCTCATCCATGAATGCTATCATCCTCCACCATCCCAATGCACTAAGATAAGAGCACATTGAAAGAGAAGCCACACAATCTATCATAATGAAGCATAAATCTTCCTCAAAAGTGATATCTCAAAATGTAAACACTCAATCCAAAGGTAATGAATATGCACCAGTAGCTATCAAGAATGAATCACCATAGCTGAAATGACACCCACAAAAAAACTCCAACAAATCCAATTATCCATACCTCCAAGGTATACAAAACATAGTAAAATCATGGCACCGATCATATCCACCCATAACCTACAATTACAAACTCCATGTGCAAACCTATCAGAGAGTGACATACACATCTAGGAGATACCACTACATGGGAAATGTCTAGATGAATGTAAACCTATATTGAGTGCATTCAACATGTCGCTTCGTTAAAATTCTAGAAACAAGGCACCATCACAAGTGATCAAGACATACCATGTCTACTAACATCATCACATAGAATATGTAAAAATGTAGTACTAGGGAACATCCACAATGATATGAAAAACCTACAAACCAAACACCTGTAGCATGTCCTCCTACACACCTCTAAATGCCAACTATGCCAAGTATGATCTCCTCAATAATACCCCAACTAAAAAGCCTCAACAACATCCATAACACCCAATCTCATGGATCAATTATAACATATGAATTAATGTAACAATTCCAACATGCATGTAATACTCTCTAATGAGAAGATAGAACTTAAAGTAACCATCCCCATAATTGGAAATCATCCCATAAACCATCTCATAATAATCCTCAAACACACAAGGAGATAACCATGCCATAACATCCCTCAAAATAAATCCTCCAAAACTAACTAACCGTAGCTCAAGATCCATATCTATGAAATATAAATAATATAAAATCATGCTAAACCATCCTCAAATGAGTAACCATAATCAACATGAATCAACTCAATCCCATGAGAATCAAAGAACAAAACATAACACATCTGAAAGATATAATGGGAAAATACCTCTCAAATCATAACCTGCCAAGTAGACCAAAAGTAGGGAATGAGAATGCTCCTCCAAGATATCCAAGTCTTCATGACTCAACCAAGAACACTCTCCTCATAGGTCCATGTTGAACTCAACTCCAACCAAGGTGTAGGCTCTTGAGACTTCCTGCTAAAATCTCATCAACAATAACCATCTCAAACACAACTCTATAATCACAAGAAAGCTCAAGTCTCACCTATGTCTCCAAGTATCCATGAGTACTTGTAACCAATCAATCCATACCAAACTCCAATATGCAACATAGCACCAACATGAAGTAATCCAGTAAATGATCAATGTACCCAATACCAAGAGAACTACCAAGATCAATGTCAAAGATCTAACTGTAGAATCAAGAACCTAAACATGACATCCATTATCTAACCATATCCTCTAAGGAGATCACATGCACCATAACATATATCCTCCTAAGAGAACATGTACCATTCAAAACTCTAATCTAGAATCAAGAGTGTACCATGACATCATAAAAACCACTCTAAACCAGGAAACCATATCCCCAATCATATGAAGATAACCATACCAATGGTGCATCCATGTCACTACCAATAGATCCCACTGAACCATAATACTAAGTCACACATAGCATTATGAAAACCATCCTCTTCATGAAGATCATCCAATTCTACACATGAAACTGAAATGTTAGTAAAATAACAAGTAGAATCAAAATTTCCAAGCCAAGAAGATATCTACAACCATCAAACCATCATTAACATATCAATCACCACCAAAACCATCACTATCAAAAAATCTCCCACTGAAAAGTGTAACCATGTAATAAGCTATCATGACATCGTGATACCAATCTCCAAGAAGATTCACCACCACAACTTGAACCAATAATAGACCCAACACCACCAACAATGAATATGAATAAACCATCATGACATTCCAAGCTATCTAAAGCACAAGAGACATCCACGAAACCATGATCACCACCAAATTTACCAACATCACCCAACTATGTCCACATATCTGCATAATTATAGTCAACTACATAGGTCTCATATCATGACTACACCTGGTAATACCATCTCACCTACTCAATATGACATCAAAACTAGAAAAAAAAGTGACTAAAACAAGCCACCAAAAATGAACATGCATCAACACTGAAATATCAATGGGCAAAGACAAACCATATCCAAGGCATAGGTGCAACAAGTAAGTATAGACCACCTACAACATTGCACAGATTGTAGATACAACAATGCAACATAAAAATCCAAATAATAATGATAACCATGTCAAAAAGAGAGTAGTATGAGATGTACAACTAAGCATACAATGAATCCAACATCAAATATCCAAGATCTGATCATCCATAAACTCATAGTATCACCATAGTCAACATAACCCATAAACAGTTCAGATGAATAAAATAAAAAATAAACCATGCCAAAATAACTTCAAATCTAATCCACTATGTAGTCCTCTGAACAAGCTTTCCTTCAACTATTCGAAGTCCAGAATCTGACTCTGTATGCACCCGATATACCCTCTCGAAGCTCAAAACAAACATTCGAATTTTACCAAGACAAACACTATCAAAACTACAAAATCTGAAAAACTTGGTATCTAGTTTGTAGGTGAGTTTTCATGAAGATGACAACTTGGTAATGAAACTATGCAACTTTTACAAATTTTCACTCCAAGTGATCTTCAAGACTTAAACCTAAATCTACAATCACAAACATGCAAGAGAGGAAAAACTTGTTGATTGTCAGTGAATGGGGGTTTACTTTGGTCAAACCCCTTGTAGGTAATTAAGCCAAATGATGAAATGAAGCATGAAACATGATTTTTTTTATATGATATTACCTTGGATGATGTCTTATTAAGAAAATATACAATCTACCACATAGTGGCCATGAAGAATGTAGATCTTGGATCCTTGGATAGGATTCAAACAATGGTTGCAAGTAGATCTTCAATGGTACATCCATAATCTTGGCTCAAAAACATGAAAGGATGCACTAAACCCTTGACATGATGCTTGAACTTGATGATGGCTCTGAATGCTTTATGAATTACTCTTGAATGCATAAAATTATATTAGGAATGAATACTTGAACTCTTGTTATCTTGTTATGAGGAAATGAGAGAGGGAACCTTGTATTTATACTTATATATGCATAATATCCTAAAATTACACCACAACAAGCCAACATATGAAATAATTAATTAAAGGAGGCCACATCCTACCAAGATTTGAAATTGAATCCTAAAAATAAGACAAGTCCTAAGAAACCCTAGGTGGCATTTTAGTCCCAAGGCTCAAACCTTGGTGCACAAAATCCAAAAAGGGGCCTTTTTAGGTGCATAAGATTAGGGTTCCAAGACCCATGGAGGAAAACAACACCCTAGATTTCATTTTAGTCCTAATCCACAAATCAAGGACACACAAACAAAAACATTAAATTTCCATTTATCATTTGATATTTGTTAAGATTTGCAATCAAAATATAGAGTTTATTGTGCTTTTGGATGCAAAATAGGGCCAATTAATCCATAAAGAAACATAAATAAAGCAAGGCAGGCCCAAACAAGTGTGAAATGCAAGGATATGCATTTTTCTATAATATAGAGTTAAGGATAGAAAAATTGATATTAAAAAATGCATTAATGGTTTGGTTCTATTTCTCTAAGATGTTCTCATAACTTGGAAAGATAGTGGGAGGATGACTAACATGTTTCTTAATGAGATAATTTATTTTCTCTAAAGTGTACTAATAATATGGGATTTTCTACTTATATGATCCATTATTAACCATGCCAAAACCACATCTGTGAAAAGGAAACATGCTAACATGAAAAGTAATCTATCTAAGTTATCCAATGCTATAGAAATGTAAACAATTTTCCTACAAATATGACTATTTTAAATACTAAAATAATTTTGGAATGATTTAAAATGAGTACACTAAATGGATGACTAGACCTAGATGCATAAAACAAAAATTCTTGAAAATTGCCAAAATGAAACAATGGGTTACTAGTAAATCTAGGAAGTGCAAAAACTAAAAAAAAGCTCCAAAATTTTGTTTTTATGGTCACTGAAGGACTCATTCACTGATGGGTGAATGTGTCTCTTTTGAAGGTTTTTAAAAATGAAAAATGAAATTTTCGAGTTTTTTGCGTGTTCTCTATTTCAGGTTGTAAATTAGTACTGATAGTTTCAAAAATCTAGAAAATCATTATTGAATGTAGGTGTAAAATGATGCTAAATGAAAACCAAAATGACCTATTTTAAAATGCGGTTTTGATCCAATTTTCTGATTTAAGTGACCAAAAGTATGCTATTATGTTAATACTTTGGAAAATCAATCTAACATTATGCAAATTTTATTGAATTTTAAGATTTAAAATTATTGCAAAATGCAAGTTAACACCTAAAATGCAATGCAAATTTATGCCATATTTAGAAAACCTAAATTCAATGAATTAATTCATGCACTCCAAATCAAAATTTAGAATGTTCAAATACTCAGGTTCACCATAACGAAACATAGAAAAGTAGGGTAGGGGTTCAAAACACATGGTTTTATAATAAATTTTGGAATGTTTCACCAATCTTACTATAAATAAAAAGGGAAAATGGAGTCTAATGAACCTACCTATTTTAAATTTCATTTAGGAAATAAAATCCTCAAAGATAGAACTCAATTTCAGCTCTTAGATGAGTCAATTCCATGGAAGATCTACAAATTTCCTTTGTGTAAGGACGGGGTAAATATGACTAAAATGCACTATTGGGAGACAAATGGGAAATACCTAATGATCCCATTTATGTAGTGTAACACTTGAATCTTAAATTTAAAACATAAAAGAAAGAGAAACCAAAAATTCCCTTCATCTTTGTGAAGTATAAATTAATATAAGCATGTCATCAAAAATGCAACAAAGTGTCTTGACATAAATAGTGACAACAATGACTGAATGAGGGTTTTGAGAGAAATATTAAAAATTACCAAATGCACACATTCATGACATGCAAAGGTTGAATCTAGTAGAAGAAACATAGGACTATTAAAAAAATAAACCTCTGGTAGATCTGAGAAGGAGAAATGTTGTGCACCTATTACAAAATATTGTTTCTAGAAGTTGTCTTGGGACTCATTCGCCTATAGGTGAATGGGTCTTTGTAGGTATTTCCAAACATGATTTAAGGGTCCTCTACTCCTATAACTACACTTATAGATTCTTCAAGTTTTACAATCAGACAATAAAAATTTTTTTTGGGATCTGAGTTTCTGAGGCTTGACAACAAAGGTGACAACAAATACAACTTCTTGTAACTTTGCAACTTTGAGATCTTAAGCTTTTCTTCAACCTAGATTCAACAACACAAACACAAGAGGTAAAAATTCTTTGTTTTTTGGTGAATGGGGGTTTTCCTTGATCAAACCCCATCTTTGTAATTAAACCTTGAAATGATGTAATGAAATTATGAAAGGAATCATGAATGAGTAATACAATGTTTAAATTCAACAAACCCTTGAATAAACCTTGAAAATATTAAAATATTTCATCAAATGGCTTAAATGGATGTAGATCTTGATGCTTGAATCTTGTTTTGAATATTTAACTTGAATGCTTGGATTAGATCTTCAAACATACACCACAATGTTAGATCCAAAAACATGCATGAATGAACATAATTTTGACATGATGTATGAGACCTTGAGTGTTGCAACAAATGTATGATAAATATTCTCTTCAATTCTCTTGACAATAATTTTTCTCTTGTGAAAGTTTTCTTGAAAATATCTAGGTTTTTATTAGAGGTAAACATGTTTTGAAGGGGCCCTGAAACCCTTTACAAAAAATAATGGTTGAAGTGAAAGATAATTAAATAGAGAAAACAATAGCCAAAACATAGCCAACCATGAACATGACAACAACCAGAAAGGAAGTACAAGAAACAAAAACACTACATATTCTTAAGGAAATCAGTAGCTTCCATGTCACTCTCCATATTCTTCTGATAATCTTCCTTGAATTCAGACATATCTTTAACAGGGACCCCAACCTGCATCTTGCTCTTATTGCACATTCTAGCACTGGGCCCAACCACATTTACCTCACTAATCAAAATTTTCTGCAACCCAAAAGCCTTATCAATAGAAACCTCTTCCTCCATTTTCCTTTGACCAACACCATTATCCTCACAAGGAGCAACTTCCATTTATTTCTTGTAAATTCCAATAGGAGATGACATTCCCTTGGACTCAAACTTAATAGTAGATTTAGTCCCATCTCTGACCTTCTCCAATTTCACACTAATATTTTCTATTTGATCTTCGAGGGTCATAATACATTGTTCAAACATCTACTTCATCTTCAACGTTTCCCCAACAACAATCCTCAAGGAATAAAACAACTCATCAATTTGATTATGAACTGAAGATTCACCCACTTTACTCACTACACCCCTAACACTAACATTAGTCAAATTGAGCTTATGAGAAACCGATTTAAATAGTTTAAAGAGAGAAATGGAGCCCTCCTTAGGAATCCCCAAAACATTGGGCATATCCTCATGATCAAAATCAAAAACATCCTTACCTTCAGCATCACTCTCCTAAGAAGAAATAGTCTTATCCTAGCTAACACAAACCTCCTTACCTTTACCACCAACCACTAGCATTTGAATCTTGTGATAGAGTTAGCAATGTCCTCAGCTACAGATCTCCTTCTATTCTACATCTCCACATCCACACCTAGAGAATCCAGAGAACCCTTCCCTCCATCCAACTTCATGGGAGAAGAAGCTTGCTTCTCCATCACCTGGCTAGCAGACCTAAAATCCAATATATTATTGCTTCCCTCCTTCATACCCTTCTTTCTCTTGGTCCAAAAAATAGGGGATGAAAAAGACACATCTTCAACAATTTGAATCATATCCTTCAAGATAGTAGAGTGAGTGATAGGCTTAGTTATACTTAGTTTTCAACAACCTCTTGTTCACTACAGGTCTCATAACCCTTCTAGTTATGAACCAAATCCCCTTTTTCAAGCTTTCCCACAACAAGAGGATGTGATATCACTTCCACGAAGGCTTGAGAATGTGATACATAATCCTATCTTCCTCTGTATCAGAATCCTCCTCCTAGAATTTTTTCTTCTTTTTCCTTTTACACTCATTGGATCCTCTTCCAAAATAGTTTCATATTCCACAACTATATTTTTTTTATTACCCTTTGGAGTGATAGCAGGTGGCTTATAGACCTCAAAATATTTAGCATAATCCAAGATTAGCAGAATAAGACCAACATGAAACACTAGATTCATAGGGTTCCTTTTATGATCCTTTAGACCATACTCGAGAGAAGCCAAGAGGTAAAATGGAAAGGAAATTTTCTTCTTATGGGGAAAATTATTTAAGAGAAAAAAATGGTAATCATTAACTATAGAAAACTAACCATCAAGAATAATGTACCTAATTAATTCATTAGCAACACCCCCCCAAAATTCTTTGATCAAACTATGAGCTAGTACCCACCACTCTTGGCCTGCTTTAGCTATTTTTCTTCATTCCCTTTGAAGAAAGTCTACATGGACGCCTTAGATTCTTTCTTATCTTGTAAACCTTCTTTCCTTCTATAGAGAGAGTAGTGATCTTAGCAATGAAATCCTAATTCACATCAAATTTTGTACTACCCAATTTCAAAACCTTGTTATTCCAACCTTTGACAAACAAGGTCATGGTCTGTAGGTTATTTCCATGCAACCTCTCCAAATAATGTGTAATCCAACCTTTCTATAGTATACACCACCCCTCCTCCTTTTTCATAACATCATAGGAGAAAGGATCCACTCTATTATTGTTGCCTCCCATGGCCCCTAAATTTGTATAACTTACAAGCTTGAGAACTTTGCAAGAGATTAAGAGAAACCTTGAGAAGGAGAGACAAAAAATAACCACAATCTATGTGGAAATGACATTATGGCAGAGAGAAATAATGATCCCAATATTCCACCTCATACAGAGAACAGACAAGGTACCATCAACCCAATTAAGATTCAGCTCACTATCACTCCAAATAATTAACTACCACTTGATTATAGTCATGAGAGCCTAGAACATAATGAAGCCACCATCCGAATTATTATTTTTTGATAATCATGATTTAAACAAGGAATAGCCTCAATGGGGAGGGGTTGTCCATATTCCACTCCCTAGAGCCATTAACTCTAAGGTTACCAAAACCATCAAAATCCATTCCATTCCCTAATAATATGGGAGATATAAAATTCATCGAAGGAGTTTATGATTTCAATAGAATCCATGATAATGAAATCAACACTCCATGAAGGGACACAATAATTCTTCATATTGTTAATAATATTAATAGAGTCTCCCTCAAGCTACACCCTCTTATAACCTTTATATTGATCTATCTTCAAGCCATGATAGGCTAAAAAAAATCTCTAGTTGGTTTGATAAAATTACCTTGTATTTATAGACATTTATCCTTAATTTTCTGAAAATCAAACATTATCAGCTGAAATTTTAAATTTGAGTTTGGGATGATAGAAATGCAGCCAAAATATGTTTTAAAAATTAGATTCCAAGGCGTAGGGAGGACCCATTTGCCCATGGGAAAATAGGTCCCAAGTCCTTATTCCTAGAACACACATTGCTCAAGGTAAAGTATTATGTGTTGGCAATAATTATTGTCGGGTTTCCCCTTTGAATAATGCAATTTATTGGGCTTGTAAATGTAAAAATGGGCTTATTAAGGCATAATTAAGCTCAATTTAATTAAGAGGGCCCAAATAGGTGTGAAAATATAAAGGATTACATTTTGTGATGATAAATTAAGGCATTATTAAGTCCATTTTTAATTAAAATGGCCCAAACAAGTGTGAAAATGTAAAGGGATACATTTTTCTACACTACAACATCCAAAATAAAATATCTAGAAGAATATAGATGTTTTGATATCAAAAAATATTGGATAAATATTATCTTTACCACTAAGACATTTTTTACACATTACTTAAATAAAAATATCTCCACAGGAAAAGACAAAGGAATTGTGGGAGGTTGCCATTCATGTCAATAAAGTGGTATTATGGAAGGTTAAATATGATGAAAATTTAGTGGTGATAAGAGATTCCAAAAGGAAGTGTTCAAAGGAGTAGAAAAATGAATTATGATCAAATGTGTTGCAAGGAGAAGGACATGGGGATTATTTCCATGAGAATGCTATACATAGATATACCATATTTGTTATTATTCATGAATAAGTTAAAGTTGACAGTTTTGATTCTATGTTGATATGAAGAAGTTGTAGTATTTTGTTATTTTGGTGAAAAGAGTTGTAATTATTGTATATAGGAGTTTGAATGTTGTATTCTTCATCCCTTGATGTAAATAATTGATGAAAGTGTTGGCAACACAAGAGTAGAAAACTTAGAGGGGAGTGAATCAGTTGTCACAAATTTTTAGACTTATTAAAATTATTAGATCTAATTAATGACAGTGAGAGAATGAATTAAAAACACATCAAAAACACACATAACACAAATATTTTTGTGTGGAAACCCTGTTAGGGGAAAAACCACGATGGACGTTAATCCATAAGTTATACCTTATTGAAATTATAAGAAGAATATATGAGGAATGCATAGACATTCAAGCACACTTCCTAGAGCTCACTTTCTTACTAAAAATATTTAGATTAAATCCATGTGAGGAATTTTAATTGAGAAAGTATCATTTTCTAATGCCTGAGTATAGTTCTGGTTAAGCACATGAACACTTCTTCACTTTATTTCACTCTTCTTCAGACTCTACTCTGCCTTTGAATGATATGAACCTTTTTTGCACATAGCACTCACACACTTCACACTTTACACACATACCAAATCAATTAACAATCACTTATATATATCCATAATAAGAAATTACAATGCTTCATGTCAACTTCAACAAAATAATAGAATGAATGCAAACTATTAGCCCAAAACAATAAAGATTATCAATGCACATCAACCAAGGTTGGCCACAACATAGTAGAGACCCAAAAAAATGTTCTTCAAGACAAAATACCTTCAAATATTCTTCCTCAAAGATCCAAAACATGCTTCAAACACCTAGTCGTCCATGAACATGAAAAACATGAACATGCAAGAGAAAATATTAGATCGCAAGCACAATGATCAATCCAAACATTAAAAATGCATAGAGCATGATCTATAAATGTCCATGAACACCTCAGTAACATACACAATAACTATGATTATCAGATATATGTTATCTTCTTCCATGAACACCATTTGCAGTAATATAATAGCTGACATAGCACATAAACTTATAAATTTCTCAAATCTTCATGCACACCTCTGAAAATTTCAGAGTAGAAACTAGATAGGGTTAAAAACATGCCCTTTAATCCACAACATCTCACTATCAACATACTGAAATTTCTACCATATTGTTCTTCATTGCTTCATAAACAACCTGTAACATATTTTATTATAATTTTCTCAATATCCTCAACATATATAGTCTTAAATAAATTAATGTTAATTTTGTTGACATCAATTACAACCACATATCAAAAACCTAACCACAACATCCAACAATCTCCCTCTTTGGCATTGATGGAAACACATGTTGTGAAAAACACACCATCAACACAACTAACTCTTCTTCTAACAATCTCCCCTTTACACATTTCTCTTCTCTCCCTTAGTTCTCCAAGAGTTTTTCACATTAATCTTCTCCCTCTTTGACATCAATGGACAAGGTACACAAGATCTAAACCACATATCTGAATCATCTAACTACTCCCCTTGAGTAGTAGCCACCACAACATTGATCTGAATCAAGATATGATTGTGAATGCACAGACTTATGTGAAGACTATGCATCTTAGTTTTGATTAGGAGGGGTAATCACCCATAACTTCCCTTTGAGATACTCAAAATTATCCTTAGGAAAAGGCTTAGTAGATATGTTTGCAATTTGTTCCTTAGTAGGCACATACTCCAGTGTGACTTCCTTATCATTCACTTTATCTCTCAAAAAGTGGTACTTGATAGATATATGGTTGGTCTTTGAATGCAGCAGTAGATTCTTAGAAATTTTTATAGCACTTGAGTTATCATAGAATATGGAAATAGATTCATCATACAAAGCTATGATATCTTTCAACATTTGCTTCATCCATAATACTTGAGTACAACTGTTAGAAACAACAATATATTTTTCCTCTGTAGTAGACAAAGAAATGACATTCTACTTTTTGCTTAGCCATGAAATCAATTTCTTTCCCAAGAAAAATGCACCACCACTAGTACTTTTCCTATCATTCACATTTCCTACCCAATCAAAATCATTAAAGGCACTTAAAGTAATATCGTCATCTTTAGGATACCACATGCCAAAATCAATTGTTCCCTTCAAGTATCTAAAAATTATTTTCACAACAGTGGCATGAGATTCCTTAGGATCAACTTGAAATCTAGCAACAATACATACATCATTCATGATATCAAATCTAGTTTGAGTCAAATAAAGTAATCCACCAATCATTGATTTGTATCTACTCTCATTTTCCTTCAAATAATCATCATCTTGTGTCAACTTACATCTCGTCACCATAGGTGTATCGACTTATTTTTAATCTTCCATACCAAACTTCTTTAGTAGTTCTCTCACATAATTGGACTAAGATATAAAGATCCGTTTATCTACCTGAGTAATTTGCAATCCCAAAAATAATTTGAACTCTCTAATCATTGAAATTTCAAACTCATTTTGCATCTCATTATAAAAATTCATGCACAAACCATCATCTCCTCCAAAAATGATATCATCAACAAATAATTCCACAAAAAAATATTTATCATTATCAATCTTGAAATATAGATTACTATCATTAGTACCTTTGTTAAATCCAAGATTCAACAAGTACTTATCCAATATTGATTACCAAGCTCTAGGGGCTTTCTTGAGCTCATATAATTCTTTCTTCAACTAAAAAACCATATGTCCCTGATGAGTCAATTGAAATCCATCAAGTTGCTCAATATACACCTCTTCCTCTAATTCACCATTTAGAAATGCTGACTTGACATCCATGTGATAAAATTTGTAGTTTTTGTAAGAAGCATAAGAAAGAAATAGTCTCACAGCTTCAATTCTAGCAATAGGATCAAAGGTTTCTTCAAAGTGAATTCCTTCAATCTAAGAGTATCCTTTGCATACAAGTCTTGCTTTGTTTATGATAACTTCACCTTGCTCATTCAGTTTGTTTCTAAATACCGATCTAGTTCCAATTACATTTTTATCTTTAGGTCTAGGAGAAATAATCCATGTATTATTCTTCTCAATTTTCTGTAGTTTGTCTTTCATTGCTTCAATCCAATGTTCATCTGTGCAGGCTTCATTGACATTACTTGGCTCAGCCTTTGAAATTAAACAATATTCTTCTGCAATTCCTCTCCTAGTTTAGACACATTTATTCTTATCTCCTATAATACGATTTTCTAAATGATTTAATCTCACATACCTTGGAGTCTTAGAGTTTTTTTTTATTTTAGGCTCCTGTGGTCTCTCTTTTGTACTTTCACTAGTCTCTCCTTCCTCTTGATCTTCTTCATTCACTGGAACGATCTGAACTTGATTTAAAGTCTGACTCTTGTTTGTACTGTCATTATGATCATCAAAATCATATCCATAGGTTCTGGAGGGTCTATCAATGTCTTCATCAACCTTAACATTTTCACTTTCAACCATTTTCTTCTATCTCTTGTTGTAGCACAGGTAGGCCTTACTCTTAGTAGAATAACCTAGAAATATTCCTCCATCACTTCTTGCATTAACATTTCCTATATCTTCATCTCTCCTGATATAACATTTACTCCCAAATATTTTTAAATATCTAACAATAGGCTTATGACCAAACCATAGATCAAAAGGAATATTACCAGTATTACCTTGATTTGTACCCGATTAAGCATATAAACAATATTACTCACTTCTCTCCAATGGATACAAGGGACATTTCCTTCCAACATCATAGTTATAGTAGGATCTTGAACTATCCTATTTTTCCTTTCCACAACTCCATTTTTTTGAGGGGTCTATGGTGCAAATAATTGTCTCTTTATTTCATGTTCTTCACAAAAGGAATTAAACTCACAAGAAGTAAATTCACCTCCTCTATCTGATCTCAGACACTTAATCTTCAGACCTGTCTCTATCTCAACCATAGCCTTAAATATCTCGAAATTTTATAGAGCTTTAGATTTCTCCCTTAAGAAAGTAACCCACATCATCCTAGGGTAATCATCAATAAGAAAAATTAAGTACCTTTTACCTTGTAGACTTTTGATTCTAGCATGACCACACAATTCAGTATGCACAAGCTCCAACAATTCATTTGAACAACATTGTTTGCTCCAAAATGAAATTCTACTTTTTTTTCCTAAATGATTCCTTGCATATGGTATTAGTAGGATTCACTAGTTTAGGAATATCTCTCACAACCCATGAGAAAATTATATTGATAATAATGTCAAAGTTTACATGACACATTCTTCTATGCCACAACCAATTTTTATCAATTTAAGAAATCAAACAACTTTTAATAGTAGAATTCAGATGAAATATGTTACCTTTTGTTTTAGTACCCGAAGATATAGACATGCAAAACTAGCATAATGCATCCCACTCTAATTAACAGTCAATTCTTCTATTAATCAATTAAAGCACTCTATTGATTAATTCCCTAAGGTTCATCATGCTTAATTAAATAAATCAAATTATTTCATTATGTCCTAAAGTTCTTCTCATTTGATTCAATAAATCAAAATGATTTAATCAAATACTAAAACCCCTAAAATCCTCCAAGTTAATTAATCTGAATTAATTAACTTCTAATCATAATTACCCATTTTCTAGCTTTTGACTCAACTGGAGTCAAATCTAAACTCGTAACTAACCCACCCACTTGCACCAATAAATTATTTATTTGATTTATTAATTCTACTAATTTCTTTCAAAAGGGAATCAAGATGGAATATTCTATCAATTTGAATCTTCCCTCCAAAGGACTTGTCCCTTCCAACAAGGCATTAAATGCTCTTACATGTCTCTTGCACAAGTCAAACTTGGCATTTAATGCACCTTTCATCCCCCCTAAACATGTCATTTCATGCAAAATTCAAATTTTAAATTGGCACATTGGCCAATACTTGCACATTCCTCACCCTCTCACACCTTGAAAAGTGTCATCTTGTCATTGGCTTGTGAATAATCCCACATTCATTCAAAATCTCACAATCTCCTACCCTTGAATCTATAAAATGCAAATCATTTCTCCAAAAAAACTACAACACAATTTGAGAACAACAAAAAACACATTTTATACAAGGTTACTCTCTACATGTGAGAACTAATCTTGCTCTTCATCACACCATCACTATCATTATCTTTCATTTTGGAAATTTTTCTTATCATGGATTGGGAAAGGGTTGCTTTCTACGCAACAAAGTGCCACCAATCCACTATGAGATCAGTTGATTCATGTTATTATGTCTTGTTTAGTTTTCCTTGTTTTCTTACTTAACATGACTCGATATTTCATAGAGATTTTGTTGTTTTCTTTTTTTTTAAATACTAACCATGCTAAGGGTGTGTTTGAGTCATTTTAAGCAATTTGCATATTTCACCATCCACAAATTTACATGAAGATTGTGGATGAGAAAAGAGGAGAGAAGAATCCAATTTATAACTTTCAATTTGGAAGAGAAAGTAATATTTGAGCAATGTGGGACTAACTTTCAATCCAATGGTTGAATGCCACATGTCAAGATGTGAATGGTTAGTGGTTGTGAACATTTTGGCCAAAGTGCCAATAAATGGATAAATTTGAATTTGAAATTGTGAGATGACTTGTTGAAGAGGGAAGAGAAATGAAGTTAATGTCACTTGGCTCAAGGGCAAGGACATGTAAGAGGTCTTAAATGCCTTGTTGGAAGGACTAAGTCCACTTGGCCTTTTTGAATTCAAAAGAGGGAATATTCCCTTTTGATGCCATGTGAGGGAAAATAGAGAATTAAATAAATCAAAGTAATTGATTTATTGTGCAACTTGCATTCTCTAGAGGATTTTAATGAGAGGGATTAACTTAATCATGGTTTTGATTAATTTAATGAAGAATTAGATGATGTGACAATTTAGACTTAAATTTATGAATTGATTAAAATAAAATTGAGAGGAAGGGATTAATTAAATAAATGATGTGATTTATTTAACTAAGAAGGAATATATTAGATTAAATTAAATCATTTTTAATTTATTTAATTTGATGAGAGGACTTTAGATAATTTTAATTAAATAAAATAATTTATTTAATTAAATAGAGATGGTAGGGTTAATCAAATTGAATTGATTAGTTTAATCAAAGGAGGTGATAGACTTAATCAAATAAATAATGATTTATTAGATTAAGGGATAGAATTACGATGAAATGTTGAGAGTGTGATATAATCGTACCCGCTCGGACATGTGTAGAGGAAGCTATTATTGTGCCATTGTGACCAAGTCTCAGAGCTCAAAGTGTCAAATTTTTCAAGGTTTAAGATTGCAAATGTATTGAAAGTGACCCCTCGAGGTCTATTCAAGCCTAAAAATTAGGGGTTTTTGACTTCATTTGACCTTCCGGCTAGGGTTTTGGTCCCCCGATCCCGTTTTCATCCAACCGAGGGCCGTGTTACATCTTTTTCTAGCATCTTAACCTATTTTTAGGCATTTAGGGGCATTTTTGGCCTATCGAGCACCTTGTCATCCTTTTTTTCGCGAGATCATCCATAAAATCAAAATTTTCATCCAATCTCTCAAGGGGCCAATATCCAACATTATCCTTCCACTGGGGCAGCAGTGTGGCAAAGAAAATTTATGAACCTTTGATCATAGCAGTTTATTCTTTGAATCAATGCAACAAGTACATTGCTTCAAAGAGGGGCAAAATGTAGACATGGAAAATGTACAGTTTCGTTTGGCACGCTTGATCCCAATCACTAACATCATTTCCTCCAGAATCAAACTCTTAGCATTTCATCGTAATTCTATCCCCTAATCTAATAAATCATTATTCATCTGATTAAGTCTATCACCTCCTTTTATTAAATTAATCAATTTAATTTGATTTACCCTACCATATCTGTCTAATTAAATAAATCATTTGATTTAGTTAAAATTCTCTAGAGTCCTCTCATTAAATTTAATAAATTAAACATTATTTAATTTAATCTAATATATTCCTCCTTAGTTAAATAAATCACATCATTTATGTAATTAATCCCTTCCTCTCAATTTGATTTAAATCAATTCATAAATTTAAGTCTAAATTGTCACCTCATCTAATTCTTCATTAAATTAATCAAAACCATGATTAAGTTAATACCTCTCATTAAAATCCTCTAGAGAATGCAAGTTGCACAATAAATAAATTTCTTTGATTTATTTAATTCTCTATTTTTCGTCACATGGCATCAAAAGGGAATATTCCCTCTTTTGAATTCAAGAAGGCCAAGTGGACTTGGTCCTTCCAACAAGGCATTTAAGACCTCTTACATGTCCTTGGCCTTGAGCCAAGTGAAATTAACTTCATTTCTCTTCCCTCTTCAACAAGTCATCTCACAATTTCAAATTCAAATTTATACATTTATTGGCACTTTGGCCAAAATGTGTACAACCACTAACCATTCACATCTTGACATGTGGCATTCAACCATTGGATTGAAATTTAGTCCCACATTGCTCAAATCTTAATTTCTCTTCCAAATTAAAAGTTATAAATTGGAGACTTCTCTCCTCTTTTCTCATCCACAATATTCATGTAAATTTACTCTCTTCGCATTGAGAGATAATTTTTCCCATCCCACTCAATCATTCACCATTTTCATAAATTGTAACAAGGTTATGCTCAAATCTCTTTGGATATTTGATCATTGCTCAATCAATCTACATTGCAACTTAGGAATTGGGAAAGGGCCAATTGCAACACTTCATTGACACCAATTCCCCCATGAGATCACTAATCTATTGGCTTAATTAGGATTTAGTTTAATTTCTTGTTTTGTGTTCTTCAATTTCCTAATTGTAGTTTGAATAGATGGATTTCATGGGGAATATCTCATACTTGTTTGCATGCATTTGATCTAACAACCTAATGTGTTTTGTTTCTCTTGTGCATTTTCAGGTTTAGGGGTTCACAACCCATGCAGATTGTTGGAAATCCTAAACATCAAGGCCTTGCTTATTCAACAAGCAAGGGATATAAACATATCAATGATACTTCCATAAAATTGGGGGTAACTTCATCTCAAGAAAATGTCAACATAGGGAGCATGAAGGATCCTTATGATGAAACTGATGCAAATACTACAACTAGCCACATCATGAATCCTCATCCACCTATCACCCCATCCATGAATTGAGACCAAAAACAAAAGAAAGACTTGAATCAAAGCATGAAGAACATTATCAAAGCAAAAGAATCTAAGAATCATATCAGACAAATCAATTATATATGGATACCAAAGAATACAAAGAAATATTATCCCTATCACCCTCCATCAATCAAAGAAACTATGGGGCAAAATAAAAAAGGGAAAATTATCCATCCAAGATTTCCACAAAGGCAAAAACAGGCTTCTCAAGGGACATACAAAGTGTATCAAGTAGTTGGTCTAATTCCATACACACTTCCATATCCATCCATCATTGCTCATCTTCCCAAGTTTGGAGAGTCAAAGGCTCCAAACTGTTGACTAATCCATCTTCTACTCCTAAACACATTCCATCCAAGCCTCCACACATGATATACAATTATCACATTGACCATGTATTGGCAATGACCTTTCATCATAAGGATTCATAAGGAACCCTATCACGATGTGTTCACAAAGACAAAGTCAACTCTGGTATTGACAAAGAAGAACAAATTTCTCAAAATTTGCTTTCAAGTGCATGTATATTGGCAAAGCAACTTCTTCAAGAAGGATACCGATGACACATTATGATAGAAGCATCAAAATTAGCACCACCAGGTGGTTCAACATCAACTTAAAATCTCTCAAAAAATATAAAAAAATAAAAAAATATTAAAAAATTAGGAAAAGGATTGAAAACAATAAATGAAAAAGATTGTCCTCTAGTGAAAACCTTTTCAGTGGCACTTTGGACAAGTACCATGATGAAAACCTAGCAAATAGGCATCATGTGTAGAATTGAGCATCTGCGTGCATCATTTCAATGGAAAGCATCTTATCACATTCATAATAAAGCCATCATTTGAGCCATATTACTCGTTCATCCATGAACCATTTATCCAATCCATTTTCATCTATTTGCATCCATACTCCAAGGTATCTTATTCTTGATGAAAACTTGGTACACACTTTATACTTGCTTATGGTAAACATCTTGACATGGGTCATTTCTACTGATCCTATCCAATCCAAAAATTATCTAAGCCTTGAAGCATTATCTTAATGAGAATTCCTTTATTCAAACACCTTATCATATCGTAGGAGGATCCATATCCATTCATCCATCTGTCTATCCAAGAATGTCAGTCCTCATCTGGCAATCAACATCCATTTTCCCATCTATCTCATTAGCATTCAAGTCAGTTTTCGAACTACGTTGTCTCTAAGTTTAAACATAGACAAGACCATCCTTGATCGCCCCCCAAGACACAAAATCCAAAAACATTCATAAATATGTGAAAATACCAAAAAAAACCTCAAAACATTTGAAAAAACCAAAATGGTGCACCTATCCCATCTCGCTTTCACTCACAACAAACATCACTCATAATAAAATCAATCATCGCCTTCAGCCTTTAGTAAGTTAGTCAGAAGCAATCTTAGCACGCTCCGAAGTGAACACCTAATCGTCAGAGTCTTAAGCCTAAGTCAGTAAGCAAGAAAGTTGGTCAACTTGGAATATCAATAGCTTATCACCTGAATCAATCCCATCAAGACCTTGATCACTACATGTTATAGGATGAAGCTTTCTTGGAATGGACATAAGCATTAGGTACCCCACAGTAGTTTAGCCTTGGCTGGTAGTGCAAAGAACATTAGCTTGTTTGTTTTCTTTATCTGGTCTTTTTGACTTATCATATTGCGCTCATTTCTAGGACCTCTCGATGATGCCTAAACAAAATAGGTTTAGAGAGAAAGGAATGGGGCAATGATCATTATCTTTTTATCTATTTTTCTTGTTGGACGTTCTTGTAAAATACCTTGGTGAATACTTGCTTTGTTGGGTCTGTCCTAGCAAGGTTTCCATAAGTCAAGTGTGAACAAGAGCACTCCTATCTGATTGGCAAGTCATAGTCCATCACACTAGGCACAACGCCATCCTTTTTCTTAATACCTTGATGGATTGCAACTATTTATGTTATCAAACATAACAAAACTTATGATCTTAATCTCTCCCATCCCTAGAGAAGCAATACATCATCATTCACCATCATTTCTAATTAAGTTAGCTTGTTGAACTTCTTCATTTTCTTGGATTCAAGGGTTGATCCCTCTCATTCTTCTATCCTCTTTCACACTAAAAATGCATCCATCCTGCGTCTCCACTCTCATTTTTCATAATCACATTATATCATCACAGGACACATCATCCATCTCATCTATCTCACATGCATTGCATGATCATCTAAGATCTTTAAAATAGTATAGATTTGTTATTCTAAGCATCTTACTAAAATCTCATTTAGATCATCATGATCATATAGATCATATAGTCTAACCATCCATACATCCATTTTGAACCTCTTTATCGTGAGATCGACCTCAAATCGAATCTTTTCACTCAATCTCTCGAGGGGGCAATGTACTAACGTACTTATTTCCACTAGGGCATCCGAAAAAATCAGAATTTTCTTAAATTTCGATGTTGGCAGTATCATTCTTTGAACCAATGCAACAAGTACATTGCTTCAAAGATGGGAAAAATGTAGACATGCAAAACTAACATCATGCATCCTACTCTAATTAACATTCAATTCTGCTATTAATCAATTAAAGAAATTTATTGATTAATTCCCTAAGGTTCATCATGCTTAATTAAATAAATCAAATTATTTCATTAAGTCCTAAAGTTCTTCTCATTTGATTCAATAAATCAAAATTATTTAATCAAATACTAAAACCCCTAAAATCCTCCAAGTTAATTAATTTGAATTAATTAACTTCTAATCATAATCACCCATTCTCTAGCTTTTGACTCAATTGGAGTCAAATCTAAACTTCTAACTAACCCACCCACTTGCACCAATAAATCATTTCTTAGATTTATTAATTATTCTAATTTCTTTCAAAAGGGCATCAAGATGGAATATTCTATCAATTTGAATCTTCCCTCCAAAGGACTTGTCCCTTCCAACAAGGCATTAAATGCTCTTACATGTCTCTTGCACAAGTCAAACTTGGCATTTAATGCACCTTTCATCCCCCCTAAACATTTCATTTCATGCAAAATTCAAATTTTAAATTGGCACATTGGCCAAGACTTGCACATTCCTCACCCTCTCACACCTTGACAAGTGTCATCTTGTCATTGGCTTACGAATAATCCCATATTCATTCAAAATCTCTCAATATCCTACCCTTGAATCTATAAAATGCAAATCATTTCTCCAAAACAACTACAACACAATTTGAGAACAACACAACAATACATTTTATGCAAGGTTACTCTCTACATGTGAGAACTAATCTTTCTATTCATCACGCCATCACTATCATCATCTTTCATTTTTGAAATTTTGCTTATCATGGATTGGGAAAGGGCTGCTCCCTACACAACAAAGTGGCACCAATCCACTATGAGATCAGTTGATTCATATCATTATATCTTATTTATTTTTCCTTGTTTTCTTACTTAACATGACTCGGTATTTCATAGATATTTTCTTTTTTTCTTTGTTTTAAAAGACTAACCATGCTAAGGGTGTGTTTCAGTCATTTAAAGCAATTTGCAGATTTCACCATCTAGAGAAGCAATCACATTTTTATAATTTCCCAGTATGATACATTTTCAATCTTTGAATTGAAGATTTTATCCCTTATCAACCATCTATCCAACACTCAGAATATTATGCTGCAAACCTTCAACATAAATAAAATCATCAGTATTATGCTTACCATCAAAAGAAATACATCCTCAGCCATGGATTATACCACCATTGTTATCACCAAATCTTAGAACACCACCATCTTACTTCTCCAGTCTTATAAATTTACTTGTATCACCTGTCATGTGATGTGAACATCCGCTGTCAATTAACCATTCATCTTTTTCTTCAACTTGAGAAGTTAGGGATTTCTCCACTTTTATACAACTAGTAGATTCAGTAGACATAGGATTATTTTCCTTGATATCAATAAATATAAACTCATCTTCAGTTACATTCCCTTTGTTAGATTCATCATCTGTCACACCTTCATCAACAACATAGTAACACTTCTTTTGAAATTTAGTCTTGTAAGGTCTTAGCTTAGGAACTCTTTCTAGACACCTTGATACAAAATGACCTTTCTTATTGCAAGAGAAATATTTAATAGGCAACTTTCCTTTATACTTACCTTCTCCTCTGGCTTCCCTTTTGACAATAAGTGCTTCAAATTCATTCAATTCTCTTTCTTCTTCTTCAATCTATCTCAATTCTTCCTCATATCTGAATACCTTTCTAGAAGAAATTTCACCCAATCATATCTATGCTTGTCCCTCCCGAAAGTAGTAGCTTTAAATTCAGATTTTGTCTTTGGAGGGGCATCACCAAATTCACTCAACACAAAACTAGTAAGTTTACCAACCAACATATCTCTAGTTATATTTGTCACAGTTTAGAGCTCCTCAATGGATGCAAATTTTATTTTGTATGCATCAGCAAAGGATCTAAGACTTTTAGCAACAATATCTGATTCATCCACCTATCCACTAACACATATGATACCACACACAAGTTAATTCACTCTTTGCATGAAATTAGAAATATTCTCATCATTACCCATTTTTAATAGTTCATATTTTCCTTTAAGATTCTGCAGACTATCCATCTTCACATTAGCATCACCTTCATATAAAGTTTCCAACTTTTTTTGGATCTCATAAGCAGTCCTCAACTCCATAACATTCATCATCTCAGAATCAGTCAAAGCACTCAGCAATGCTTCCTTAGCCTTGATGTTACATTCAACATCCTTAATCTCAACAATATTAGTAGGACCATTCTGATGAATAGCATACCTATTGCATGTAATTTTCTAGTAGGATTCACCAATGCATCTCAGATGACACTCCATTCTAGTCTTCCACAAAGAATAATTTGTTCCATCAAATCTCAGACTATCCTTCTTGTATGTTTCAATCCCAGATCACCTCAAGCTATTAAAATTCTTATAAGGAACCTACTCTAATACCATTTTTTTGCAGCACAAGGGTAGATAACTGAGACGGGGGGTGAATCAGTTGTCATAGAATTTAATAATTTTTAACCTTTATTCTTAGATCCAATTAATAAAAGTGAAAGCATGAATCAACAACACATCATAAACACACATAACACCAAGATTTTTTTGTGGAAACCCTATTAGGGGAAAAACCACGATGGAGGATAATAAACAAGTTATACCCTATTAAAAGTATATGAAGAATATATGAGGAATGCACATGCATTTAGACACACTACCTAGAGCTCACTACTCAAAGAAAGACTCGTTGTCTTACAAAAATATTTATATTAAATCGATCTGAAGAATTTGCTAATGCTTGAGTATAGTTCCAGTTAAGGACATGAACACTTCTTCACTTTCTTTCACTCTTCTTAACACTTTGATCTACCTCCAAATGATCTTAACCATTTTTGCACATATCACTCACACACTTCACACTTCACACACATACCAAATGAAGAAATAATCACTTATATATATCCGCAAGAGGAAATTACATTGCTTCATGTTGAATTCAACAAAATAATAGAATGAATGCAAACTATTGGCCCAAAACAATAAATATTATCAATGCGCATCAACCTAGGTCAGCCACAACATAATAGAGACCCAAAACAATGTTCTTTAACACAAAACATCTTCAAAGATTCTTCCTCAAAGATCCACAAGATGCTTCAAACACCTTTTCGGCCATGAACATGAAAAACATGAACATGCAAGAGAAAATATTAGATCGTGAGGACAATGATCAATGCAGACCTACAACATAGATACAAAATAATCTAGAAACATCCATGAACACCTCAGTATCATACAAAAATACTCTAATTAGTAGATACACCTTATCTTCTTCCATGAACACCATTTGCATTTATAGAATAGATGACATAACACAAAAAATTATAACTTGCTCCAATATTTATGTGCACCTCTAAAACTTTCAGAGTAGAAACTAGATAGGCTTGAAAACAAACCCTTTAATCCCCAACATCACACTATCAACATACTAAAATTTATACCATACTGATCTTTACAACTTCATAAACAACCTGTAACATATTTTATTACAATTTTCTCAATATCCTTGACATGTACAGTCTTAAAGACATTAATGCTAATAGTGTTGACATCAATGAAAACCACATATCAATAAATCGACTTCAACATCCAACATAAAGAAAGTATGTAATTTTTCATGTAGTAAAATGCATAATAAGTTGTAGTGAAGTAGCTCTGGAGAATGGTCTATGATCCTCTACATTTGATGATAAGGCCTTACAATTTTGAAGCTAGATAGAGATAGGTGTGGAGAATGTATGTTCCTAACATCAATTCATAAAAGCTACCGCAAAAGTTTCCAGAGCTACTAGAGTGAAGATAGTAGTATAGTCTTGTAGCAATCAGAAAGTGTCAAAGGAATGCTCCACATTTCTTTGCATTTAAAGTTGTGTTCTTTTGTCTTGTAGGATAAGCTCAATTTTTTTTTGTCTTCTCAATTCAATTTTCATGTGTTGACGAGTATCTCAAATCTAGTTTTCAATGTTCTATTTCAAGATTTTATATTCAAAGTTTACAAGAGGATGGTTTCATTTATTGGTTATTTGTGACAACATAAAGTAGCATGAACTTGTAAAAGGAGTGTTCGAGAATTTTTTAGTTCCATACATTTTTTTTAGAGTGATCTATATAATATTATTTATAACATAGATTTTCTAGAGAATTTTCTGCACAGATAAAGATGATCAAATCTAACAAATAATCTAAATAGAAACAATAAAGAATGAGTAAATGAACATAAAAAAATAAAAATAATAATTGGAAATATCTCACCGAATATGCATCCACTTCTTCAAATTATCTTGATTTCCCTTCTCCATTTTTTTGTATCAGTATTCTTGCTCTTAGATTTTTAGTATTGATGCAAGCATAACCTTGTTGAATGTCTAATAAAAATATCAAAGATTAAGTTTCTTCTCAAAACTATTGATTTTTGGGAGGAGGAATAATGATAATGATAGGCCATTTTATAGATTTTGGGTTTTTGAATGATCGACTCAGATTCAAAAGAGAGATCAACGAATGAGATTGATGAATATCATGCGATGTGAGTTATGTGTCAGATAGAACATGAGTTAGAATAGTATGCAGGATAAATATTAAATTAGAATGACAACTTAATCTTGTGTCAAGACTGTTCGAAAATAGAAAGAACATGAGTTCCAAATTAAATAAACAATTTAATCTTTAGTTAAGAGTCTTCAAAGATAGAAGAAAGACTTTAACTGACAAAGAAAAAGTTAGAACTCAAAGAATAAAGAATTTGAATGCACACATGAATGAATTAATTAATTAAATGTATTTAACGAATAAAGACATTCATGCATATGAGCTAGAACTAGTTAACTGACTACTTGTGACAAAGAGTCCTCTCACAGAGATGATCAAATATCAAATCTGGAGATAACTGGCGGATTTAAAATAGATCTTGAGTTGGAAGGTGAGTGAATGATCTAGATAACTGAATGATAGAAGAATGTGACATAAACAATTAATAATGAATTAAATGCTAATTTAATTCAACATTCGAAAATTGAAAGATTAATTAAATAAATAATGTAATTTATTTAATTGAATGTTGAAAAGGATTAATTGAATAAATAAATAATAAATATTTAATTATAGTTGAAATGTGAAAAAGGGGGTAGTTAAATTATAAATTATTTAATTAAGAAGGAGAATTAATTAGTTAGCGACATAATTAAATAAATATGATTTATTTAATTAATCAAGTTAGATAAAGGTCATTATGAATTAATAAACTAATTAAAAAGGGGTATTTAATTAATAGAGGAAAGATGTGTTAGAAAGTTAATTAAATAATAAACACTATTTAATCATGACTATGGATAATAGAAAATTATGTCGAAAGTGGTGCTCACAGGCCTAAACCAATTTTCGATATCTACAATTTGCCCCTCTTTGATAGAATTTCATTTCGAAATTGTGTCAAAGAAAATATGCCCCGATCGTGCCCCAATATGAAATAGTTTAGGGTATGCCCCCTCGAGAAAATTGACAAATTTTTGAATTTAAAAAAAAAAATCAGAAAATGTTCCCGATAAGTCAATTTGATGGTTAGAAATGCTATGGACTTGTCAGAAATAGATTTGGAAGCGTTATGGATGTGTACGGGTTGGTAAAATTTTGAGGTTAAGCAGCCAATACACAAGGTCAGAAGAAATGCCACTCAAACCCTAGGTATAAATAGAAATTAGGTTGAAAACCAATTCATTTGCACCCGAAAGAGTTGAAGAATTGAGAAATTTACTTCGAGTATTGGACGAAGATGTCTCTAGTTCCCTATTATGTGTATCATGGATATCGGATCCAGACATTCAGATGGCCAGCTGATGCAGGACCACCGGTATGTACCCTAAAATGAGCGTTTGAAATTTTAGTTTGCATGTAGTTTTAAGCACCTAAAAACTGAATTTTCTCCTGCGGTCTTTCGCATTCAATGTATATGCAATTGTACACAACACATCTGCCTTCGGAATGACACAAATGTTAAAAGACGTCTAGACTAAGTTCATTCATTTTAGGAATTCAACGCAAATGATATAAAATGCACCACATTTGTAGGTAGGAATAGTATTTGCATTTATGATAAACACATGTAGGATTATGCAACACATATAATTTCTTGAAACACATATGCATTTCAGTAGGCAGGTTGAATAATGCACCACATTTGAATTTTTGCAACACATTTTCATTATTTATAAATGGTTGGGGTTTTGTGCAACACATAAAATATGTGCGACACATTTGGCTGGTAAATTTTTGGAAAAAAATTTCTAAGAAAAGTTTGAAAATATTTGACTTCTTGGTTGAAGTGCAAGTTGTTTTAGATCCTATCTATACTTAGGAGACACGTTCGGATACTTTGGAGTTGAGATCTTGATTGGTCAGCATAGAGACATGATTATTATGGAGACTAAGTCTATAGCATGTGCTGACTATGCCCATGATTCAGGAAAATAGAGGCATGTTGACCACTTTGTGTGAGCGATGGCATTTTGAGACTTCACCATTTGATTTGCTGACTAGGGAGGCGACAACTAATTTAGAGGACATCTATAGGATTTTGAGACTTCCCATCAGAGGAGAGTGGTTATGTATGATACCCAACATGGATTTAGTGAGCTGACTAGATACTATGTGTATGATGACATTAGGAGTCTAGGGATAGAGCATTATGAGAACAAATGGCAGGTGTTGGTTGATAGGTACGAGAGGATTGAATGCATTGTATGCACATTGATAGGGGGTATAGTTCTTTTGGATCGACAGGGTCATGGTTTTCCGATCGAGTGGGGAGAGATGCTGGTAGGGATGTTGGAGAGAGAGATAATGTATGCTTGGGGTCTATGTTTTTTAGGCATGTTGTACTTCCATCTACATGATATAGAGTATAGAGACGTACAGTATATGAGCCATGGTACGACACTTCTCATGGTTTGGGCATGGGAGCGGATAGTTGTATTTCGACCTCTGATTATGGAAAAGTGGGAAGCTAGATCTCCTTATGTTTTCCAATATACAGGAAACATTACTCAAAGTCATGTTGGAGACATAGGTTACTAGAGACATGCACTAGATATACTAGATCAATTTACTTGGAGGCCATACATGTATTCTAAGAGATGGTTAGATGAGGAAGAACATTTGACTTTCTGTCAACAGAAACAATACCTGATTGGTAGGACTATTTTAAGTGTACAAATTATTAAGAGACACCTGGCAGATCGGGTTTTGAGATAGTTTGGGGAGGTTCAGGATGAGCCTAGAGGTAGAGAAGAGTTTTCTCGATTTTCCAGAGAGGTTCCACACTAGGGGCCTATGATATCAGTAGCTACTGCAAAGGAAAATATTCATGCATTACAACCATTACAGTGGGTATGGAAAGGTGAAGCAATAGATCTAGTGACTACAACTGCTTATGATACATGGTGGGTAGAGAATGATCCGATTCCATATACAAATCCGGACCAACCAACACTAGTAGAGAGACAAGGTATAGGGTTAAGAGGGCAACATGGAGGAAAATGTGGTGGTAGAGGTGGTGGTAGGGGTGGTGGTGATGATGGTAGAGGTGGTGGTGGTAGATGAGGATGGAGAGGTTGGAGCGGTGGTTGAGTAGGTGGACTATCACCTATCCGAGAGGTAGATGTGGAGGATGTACCAATGTTGGACCTTAGAGGTGGAGCAAAGGCACAGGCTAGAGATGAGTATGCTACCAAGGAGGCAGTAGTAGAGGATCATGCAAAGGTAGAGATTGGAAGAGAGGACCTTGTAGAGGAGGAGAAGGTTCATGTGGATATTGATCCTCTTGCTATTCTGGCATGCTATGGAGAGGATGATATTGAGGAGATACCTATGGAGGAGTAGGAGAGATAGCTTTGAGATCAGATTGTAGAGGGGAGACGGGATGATGATGCCCTTAGGGAGAGATATAGGGAGGCTTTGGATGAAAGGTTGAGACTTGTTACAATAGAGCTAGATGTCGTGTGGATAGCGAGACAATTCTTCTATAGAGAGAGACAAGTCCATAGCTCGGAGATAGGAGATAGAGAAGAACTTTACAGAGGTCAGACACCTTTGCAGTGGTAGTTCATCGGATGGTATGGTTTGTGAGATAGTCAGATTAGTAGAGAGGTCTACCTATTATAGAGATCTATATGAGTCAATGGTGCCAGTAGAGAGATGAGCTCCTAGCTTTTCAGTGGTTTGCAGTCAAAGATCATAGAGCAGGAGTCAAACTAGGACAAAAAGTATAGAGGTTGTGGTAGGACCACCGAGGAAAGGTCCATATGACATTCCTTCCACCTCATAGATAGTACCTCTAAGGTAGTTTCCTCCACCTTCACCATGTGACAGTAGTGGTAGTGAGACATGTTGACACCGTTATATTTTTTAAAAATTGTATTTTGATCAGAGAGCTTGCGAGCTCATTTTTATTTATGGATACATTCTGATATTGTACCATGACACATTTTTTTGAGCGATATATATTTGTTTTTTGGTGGCTTCTATATGATATTCAGTTCTTATTTTATGGTGATGCATTTTTTCTATATGATTATGTATCCTAGATGATGTTTGTATATGGTTATGAATGAATGTTTCTACATGATGATTATTTTATGTAGTCTATGATGTTATGAGGATTTATATACTCATGATAATGGAATGCAATGTTCTATTATGATGTTATTTATATGTGATGGTTATATACATATAATGTTTCCATTATGTACCTTATGATGATGGAATGCCTATTATGAAATGATTTTGTAGATATGGAATGAAGATGCTAATGCTCCTACATGTTTGAAATGCAATGTAACTATACAAAATTATTATAGAATGTATGCATATGCATATTATCTAATGTTGTGTTGTGTCACATAATTTATCGTTATGTTGGAAAGAGAAATGTTAGCATGAATGAGTTTAGAATTTTAGTAAGAAACAACAAAGGAGGTTGAATGAAAAATGTATGATCTTCGATATGTTGCCATATATGCTAAGATTGTTTTTTTTATCATCATTTGGTGGGACATGACATAAATGGATAGTACACACCATGATATGAGCTAGACCATAGTGTACAAATTCATCCATCTACGAAAAAAAGATAGTCATAGACAAGGAGTGTCTTAACTCATACTAAGGACAAGATTTCCCTAGTCTTTTTGTCTCAACAAACCACGAACAACAAACAAAGAAAATATGGGTCATGAGACGTCATTGCTCCTCTAAATCCTTGATAGGACATCCTTGAGGAAACTAGTAACATGACTCAAAATCCAAAGTTAAAAATATAATTGACAGACAACGACCAAAGAAAAAAATGTCCTGAGACATCCTTGCTTCTCTAAATACTTCAAGGGACATCATTGAGAAAAGCTAGTAAAAAGACTCATGCACAAATCGATAGAAAGATAAGAAAAAATAAGATATAAAGTCATAAAGCCAAATAAAATTATTTTCCAAAACTTGATCTTGTGGGAATTTTTCATTGTTTGATGTTTGACATAGCATAATGTGAGGGATGCCACATACCGCATAAGATGTTGAGTCAGGTTTCGACTTGGTGACTATCTGTGAAAGGAATTACAAAGCTTGGTTTTAGAAAGACACGTTTCATATAAGATGTTGGAGTTTGATAACGTTGATGTGACAAGCTACATGAGGCTATGAAAATTTGACAATGTCCATTGACAAGAAAGACATATCTTGCTAAGACATAAGTTGATCACTTTGACAATTTGTTTGATATTGACCTAATGACTGTTTGAGATGTTTTCCTTGTTGGTGCATGACTTGTTGTGATTCCTTGACTGATTAAAAGTGTCTATGTGTATTTAAGAGTGTATGATTTGAGATGATATACCCTAAAGGACTGACCTAATGCGGCCTCAAGGGCTCATCGATTGATTAGCCTTGCCTATGTTGTACACTTTGAGACCTCATAGTTTGACTCAACTTTAACTGACATAACTGATTGAAAATATGTACTTAAGTTGATGATATGAAATGTGTGTGATAGTGAATGTGAATGAACCCTATTGGAGTGACCTAGTGTAGTCGCGAGAGCTCATCGATTGAATAGCCTTGCCTACATTATACACGCAAAAACCTCATAGTTTGACATGACCAATGATTTTGAATGTACAAAGAGTCATGATTTTAATGTGTGTGATACATAACAAACCTAGAAAAACATACATAATGCCTCGGAGGAACATCGATTGATGGCCTTTCCTACGTCTATTCGCAGAGGAAACATAGTTTGACTATGTCTATGATTGACTTAACATGACTAACTCTGATTCTATTTTTGGGATTTTTTGGCATGCTTTGATTTTTTTGTGTTTTTGAATTTTTCTAAAATTTTTGAAATTTTCAGGGCATTTTCCGATGGTTTAATTCTATGTACAAGGTCCTCATAGCATAGAACAAGGATTTTCCCCCAATCGGGAATAAGAAATGTGAGATGGAGTGGGGAACGTGATGGAATAGACTTTGATGTCAATTGTTCAAAACAATGGATAGTACAACCATTTATTATGAGGGATGGTGAAAATTTTTGATTGGAATGATGGTAGATGAAAGAGCAAGTTTGACTACACATGGCCCTTGTTTGCCATATTTTCACCATGGTACTTATCCATAGTGCCACCGAAGTGGTTTTCACTATTGGACAGATTATTCCTCTTTACTATTTTGTTGATTTTCCCATTTTTTTGGTGTTATAAAGATGCTTGTTTTCAAGGTTTTCATCAAGGTAGCCATTTTTTTATATTTTCTCGATTAAGACAAAGACTCTTAGAAGCTACACATAGAACCTCTTCAAATGCAGGCTATTAATTGGTGACAAAAGTGGCTCTCCTTTAGGGGTAGAGAGTTGGTATGCTCCTGATCCAAAATCTTCTGTGACAATATAAGGCCCTAACCAGTTAGGTTCAAACTTACCTATTTTTTCTCGTTCAGCTTGATTCTTGGGATTCTCCATTAAAACCAAATAAGCAATGTTAAGTGTCTATTTAGAATTTTCCTAATATAGCTATGACGAAGATGATTATGATATTCTTGCAAATGATCTAGTGTTTTTTGTCTTCATTCATCCAATAATTCTAACTCTTGTAATTTGGATACATGGTATTCTTCATCATCAATGTGACCTTTCAAGGATACCCTCAAGGAAGGAATTTCAACCTCAATAGATAAGATAGCTTCAGACCCAAATACTAGGGAGTATGGAGTGGTGCTAGTGGGACTATGGATGGTTGTGCGGTAAGCTCATAAGGCAAGATTTAGTTGTAGGTGCCAGTCACGACCAACATCATCGACAATCTTCTTTAGGATTCTAATAATGGTTTTATTAGATACCTCAGATTGGCCATTGTCGACACATAAAAATGACCTAGGCCCGCAAGCTCTTCTTCTAACCCCAATTGGGACATTTTAATTATGTTTCTAACTCACTTTCAACTATTAATTAAATAATTCATATCTTTTCATTCTTCATGATTATTAAATAAATAAATTTTTATTATTTATTTAATGCGTCACTAATTGTCTAATGTCTTCCTATAATTAAATAAATTTCTTAATTTATTTAATTATCTTTGTCCATTATATCTTCCTGATTATTAAATAAATATTTTTATTTATTTATTTAACTATGTCATTAATTAGGTCCTCTTCTTTCAAAAATTAAATAAAGTCTAATCTTCCACTATAATTAAATAATTATGTTTAATTTAAAAGGTTGCATTTGTCACATTCCTCTAATAATTAAATAATATCTCTATTATTTAATATTCCACCTAAATTAAATTAATTTTATTATTTAATTTCTTCTAAATTTTATTTATTTAAAATAAGTCCTAGCTCCTAAATTAAATAATTGTATTATTCAATTTCTCCTCTTTTATTATGCTCATTTTAAATAAATATTATTTATTTAAAATAAGTCCCTCTTTTAAATTCCCTATTTTAGTAAATAATTTAAATTAAATTATTTACTGTCACATGACCCCACCCCTTTTGAATTAAAATAAATTTTAATTCAAAAAGTCAACATCCCCTCTTGAATTAAATAATTTTAAATTATTGTTTGATTCCCCAATGACTCTGTTTTCCATGCCCATAATCTTTTGTCACATGCACTATCAGCCATTGATTTGATTTTCTATAAATCAATCTTGACCCTTTATTTCGAATCTGACCTAATGTTGCCCTAACCCTAATTATGGGTTGTTATATGGAATCTCATCCATTGATTCTAGGGCACTTGTTAACTTTCAATTTTGGCCACTCACACAAAATTGCATCTTCTATAAAAGAGCAATTTTGGTCACATCTTGCATCTCTTATCATCTGACATTTTCATATTTTAGCTCTTGCATTTTAGATAATATTGCATTTTCACATTTTACCATTGTTACTTTCATTTTTCATAGCATATTTTTAGATTTCATTTGACTTAACCTAGACATTTTGGATGCTTACTAGTTGCAGTAGGGCATAGTATTGCATATAGTTATCAAATCCTTCAATATTTGCTTAGGGCTTGTCATTTCTATTGACTTTCACTTCATAAATCTAAGGGCAAGCAACATATTTTCATAAAATTAAGGTGTAATGGAGGTCTGTCATGGAGGATGAAGACAATCTATGAGATTGTTCATCTATTACTTTGCACTCTATTACCTACTTTGGGTTTGATGTTTTGCATATTACATTGCTAAACCTAGGAAAAATACCCTTTATTACATTGGTGAACCTGACATTCCTTTTAACACTTTTTTGTAGGTTATAGTACAGAATTTTTTGTCATTTTTTTTGCAGGTTAGGCTATGGATTTTTCATGTTTTTTTGCAAGTGTACGGAATGATGCATATGACCGTTTCTATGATGCAAACGACATTCTGAGCCGCATTTACCTTCTAAAGCACCACATCTGCCTGTCAAGTTGCATCTACCTCTCCAAACAACACATTCACAGAGTTGAGCTGCATCCATTCCTGTCATCTACAGTCAGTTTTCCGAAAGGTACATATGATAACCAGAAAGTCGCATCTGCATTCTTGAGCTGCATTTTCTTTGCTGCAATGCATCCACAAGGTGAAATTTTTATTTTGGATTCATTTTTCAGTTTTCTCTCTTTCTTTGTTTGATAGCTTAGAGATTTTGGGTTACTAAATTTTGTTTGCAGCTTGTGGCAAGGAGTCTAACATTTTTTTTACTTGTTCATTTCATAAATCTTAGACAAATTTGCATTTTACATTCATGGGTAAAAATAAACATGCATGCATACTAATTGGGATAAAAAGAACACAAATTGCATTACAACTTATTGGTCTAAAATGAATTTGCATTTTCATAGCATTGGGTTAAAATGAACTCTCAGTTAGCTCACACTACAAATGGTTAAAATGAACCCCATGCCTACTTTTTCTTTCAATTATGTGTAACACATTTCGATTTGGGATTAAAATGAACACCATGCAAGTGTAAGTTAGGGTATTCATGTTTTCACTCTTTGTTTGTAAACAAGGATCAACTGAACTATGAATACCCTAATTTTCTTTTGTTGAACCTTAGAAAATTGGGCTTGCTTTGGTGGGAAAAAGTACTCACCCCAAAGTGACTCAAATTGAGAACAAAGCTCTTTAGCCGAGCTACTTTTGACCAATATATAAATGTGCATCTTAAGGGAAAGCCTAATATTACGAGTGTAGATATGTTATATGGACCAAGTAGTACTCCCCAAAACCCTGTTGAGCTTAACCTCTTCAGGCTGGAGTGCCTCCATAACGAAGCTTAATCTTGGCCCCATGTATAACCACTCGAATGGATGTCCAAATTAAATCCTTTGCTTTAGCAAGCCAAAAACCTTATATTCTTTGGTACAAAAATGGTCGTTGTGATGACACCCGCACCTACATAGTTCTTAGTAGAGATGATCAATCTACCATGGGAGTTTCATGGAGGTTGGAAGCTTGGTTACCCTAAGAAGTGAGTGCACTGTAAGGGAGAGCTTGTGGAGTGAAGCTTATGAATTCATCCTCTAAGGATATGTAGTTAGTGGGATCCAAAAGAATACTATACTTATAGCCATAAGGTTTTGTAAAATGATTTCTATGTGGCTGATTTTTTCTTAGTGTAAAACCGCATTCACTGTCATTGACTACATTTGATGTTGAGCCGCATTTTCCTGTCTATTGAAACATTGCCATAATTAATTCCTGCAACGCAATCACATTGTTATGCCGCATTTGTTGTTTTGAGCAGCATTTAAACTTCTGAACCGCATTCGTAGTTTCAAGCTGCATATGACCTGTCAAACTGCATTTTCCAGGTTTCACAAAAATCCACCCACTATTATAATCAAAGTCTAAACCTGGCTTTTTCCAGATTCCATCAAGTCCATCCTTTTTTGTTTTTGTCAAAACCAGATATTGATTTGCTCAACTTCCCTCATCATAACATTACACACACCATTCTTAGGATCATCGTAGGTTTCCAATTGCATTTGACTAGTTGCATTGTTAATTTTACCATCTCCTTAGACACTCACTTTGCAGATTTTATGAATACACTCCTTACCATCTATTGTCAAGAACTTTTCTTCAAAAGTAGGTTATCATTGGACCCAATCACCCTTAGTCATTTAGTCAAAAATTTTGTGAATTGTTTCCCACTCAACAGTCTAGTGTGGAAACTTCACTTTGTCCTCTTTTAGTCCTATTATGGTCCATTGATTTTCTAAACCTGAAACATTCCAAGCATTTTATTTGGTCAAGTAGTAATCTCCTTAGATTTCTCAATAGTGACTGCATCTTAGGCTCCTTTTAGTTTGCATATCATTAGTCTCCTCATTTTTGTGTCATACCATTTGCATCCACAAACCTTTAGTCTCCTTTTAGTCTCATTTGCATTTCATAGCATTCCTTATTTTAAAAAAACCCAAAAACATAGTGTCATATTTAGGTCATTATCACTCATTATTCCCCATCATCCCAAAGTTGAGCAAAACGTTTTATGGTTGAAACTAGGTTACAAAAAAAAAAAGAGACTCATGGATTCTTTTGGTCAAGACACCAATTTTCCCAAATTCACCAATGACATGAATTTATTCCCTAGTAACATGAACAGTCTTTATAATGACATGGGAAATTCTACAATCAATCCTTTTGGTGAGACATCTATTCCACACAACCCCTTTGAAAAATTTGTCCGTAGAGACCAAAATGGGGAAGTTTTTGAAGAAGACATACAAGCTACTGCCCAAAACCTAGAAGTGGCCTCTTTTGTGGAAGAATTAGTCCTAAATGACTCATCTAGATATTTAGTCATGCTACTTGACCAATGGGCTAGGTTACCAAAAGGATTTGACCTCAACACTATTAAAGCAACATCTCCAAATCACCAATCACACAATACCTCCATGGGAGCCTCTCCACAAAACACCATTAACACCATCATTACTACCTCCCTTGGTCATGCTACCACCACAACCAATTCAGCTACCACAACTAATGCAGCTACCACAACCAATGTATCCACCACATCCAACACAACATCCATTGGAGGATCATCTACCCAAAACAACACCACATCACAATCCATCCCCCAACAAACAACCACTATCCCTTCACAAACATTTGGATCAACAATGGGTGCAACTACCTCAAACCTCTTTGGAACTTCATATAATTCCATGGGTCCATCAACAAACCTATTATTAGGTTCCTCAAATATTATGGAAACTAACTCATCAAATCCTTTTTGGAGAAATAAACGAAGAGTTACCATCCAAGGAACCCAACCTAATTATTCATAGGTTAATACCAACATTCCTTTGAGATAAAACACTAACACTAATCAAGGCCATAATTTCTTATTTGGTCAAAGCAATCAAGGCACCCAATCTTTCACTCCATTTGGACATCAGCATACTCAAAATCAGCAAGGCCCACAAATCCAATCCAACATGGCGAGATCTCAAATCCCCACATATGCTACTCAAATACATACACAACAACGTAACCCCAATCAATACACTCATTTCCAACAACCACAAAATCAGAACACCTACTTTCCTCGCCAACAACACATTCCAAACCAACACATCTCATCACAACAAGTGGGAAACAAATCCATACCTCTCACCAACATGTGTGAGGCTACCAACAACCCCATTGTGGAGGCAGTCACAATACAACTTTCCATTCTTCAAACACAAGTGGAGACCTTGCAACAGTCCAACAAAAATTCACACATGTCACATGACTTGTGTCCATATCCGCCTTGTATATGCCACCCTTTCCTCATGGATATGTGGTACCTCATTTTCCTAAATACAAAGGCAAAACGAACCCCATTGAACACATAAGAGAATTCACCACTAGTTGCATGGACATTGCATATGAACAAACCTATCTCATGAGACACTTTTCAAGAGGCCTCGTAGGTCACGCATTAGAATGGTTCTCACTATTGCCTAAAGGAATCAAAACATGGGACGAATTGGCAAAAAAAATTATTGAAAATTATGCCTATAACATTAACATGTATATCGACATTGCCTCCTTATGTAGACTTACCCAAGAGGATACAGGAGATACTTTTATTCCATTCTTTCAATGATGGAGAACCTTAGCAAGAAGATGTCTAGTTGAAATACCAGAAAAGGAGAAAGTCACCATGTTTGTACAAACTCTCCAAGGACCACTAAGATATGGCTTAGAAGTCCATTGTTGCACCACCTTTTTTTACCTTGTGGAAAAGGCTGTTCAACTTGAGAAAGCCTTAATCGCTAAAGGTGAATTGAAATATGGTGGAAAAACCATTAATGCCACCACAAATAATAACCCAAGTAGCTCAAATGACAAAACCAAATACTAGGTTAAGAACAAACATATCACCAGTGACGGTGTGGTTGATGAAAAAACTGTCAAAGCAATAGATCATTTACTCACCATCAAAGGAGTACAAAATCAAAATGCACCTGTAACTACACCAACACCAACTGCGAATACTATCCAAAGTAATCCTCCTCAAACTAATCAAAGGCAGCTGCACCAACCGCGACAATTCTAAAAATGTACATACACCCCTTTGGGTGAACCTATTGAAATTGTCTTGAAGAAAATTCTTCAAAATGGTGCCATAACATTGGAAGACCTTAAACCATATGACCCTGGTCAGTTCAAGCCAGCATGGTGGGATGATAATGCATTTTGTGATTTCCACGGTGCCAAAGGGCACAAAACATCCTCTTGTCATGAATTGCGAAATCTAGTGCAAGAACTCATTGAGAACCACACCATTGAGCTAGGTGGTCAATCTTTCACATCTATTGCGGATTAAAAAATACACAAAACCCCATTGTAGGATCATGGTAAAGCTTCCTCATTTGGCACAACGAATACCAACAATCAATCCAACTACATCCATCCCGCCTACACTAATGGTCATCCTACCTACAATTATCCTGGTGGTACCATTATTAAAAATCTTCGCACTGCTAATGAAGATGAATATGTTAATACCATTTCCATTAAAAAGGCCCCGGAATGCAATGGGACAATGTGTAAAGGCAAGGTCACTATCCTAGGTCCTTCGACACATCAGCCTAAGATCACCATACCTGGTCCATCCACCAGACAGTCAACACCCAAACCGGAGTTCAACATCATTGAGCAACTGAATAAAACACCTACTCAAATATCCATTCTCGAACTACTCTGTATTTCACCCGCACACAAGGCCATCCTAGATAAAGTCCTAAAAAAGTGATTTGTCCCAACCAAAATTGATGTCAACCAGTTTGAGACTATGGTCAGATACCTAAATTCGCCTCATCACATCACCTTTTCGGACAGTGACTATTCCTTGCCCAAACCATCGCATAATGATGCCCTTCACATTGACGTTTTTGTCCACAAACACAAGGTTAGATGAGTCTTAGTAGATGGTGGAGCATGATTGAACATAGGATATTTAAAATTGGTTAAGGCTCTTGGTTTCTCCGATGCATGTGTAGATGCTAGCAAGAGCATCGTCATCAAGGCATATGATGATGAAGAACACGCTTCTAAAGGCATCATTACAATTCCACTCCAAGTAGGACCTGTTATCATAGATACAACATGCCAGGTCCTGGATTGTGATATACACTACAACATCTTACTTGGTTGACCCTGGATTCATGCTTTAAAGGCCATTCCATCCACACACTACCAATGCCTAAAATTGAATTTTGATGGTACTAAGATCACTATCCTGGGAGATCCCAATCCATTTCAATACTATACAATTTTGCAAGCCACCATTGAGCATCAGGTACCCATCAATTAGGAGGCCTCCATTTCCACTTTATCCAGATATATTGACTCATCCACACTCACAAAATCATCAATTCCATCAACTTCTACCACACCATCTTCCTTGGCCTCCATCCCAAGTAAAGACCTTCAGATCGAGGACCTTGGATGTGGAGAGTTCAAGTTAAATATGGCTTACTGTATCACCACAATACCTAAGCCTCCAAAAGTCTATGGAAGACCGTGTTTCATAGTTGAGCCCAAAATAACTTTCAAAGTTCAACCAAACAGTGTGTTCACACTATGGGGCAATATGGGTAATGAAGTCATCATCGACATGGCTAACTAGATCTACAAGGACCCAAAAGAATTACCTCCCCTACCAGTACATCTCTTTGGGAAAGGCTATGAGATATGAAAGGCCCTAGGTTTTGATGGCACAAATGATCTTGGAAAAAACAACAATGGAATTAGGGAACCTATTATAATAAAGGCAAGACCGAGGTACATAGGGCTAGGGTTTGACCAACTTGAAACTAACGATCAACGTACCTATGAACTCGCATAAGGACGTAATGGCTACAAAAAGTGTTGAGACAAGTGAAGAATGCCTTACCGAAACTGATTCCAATGAATGGGAATAGGGATCTGACAAAACCCTAAGTGACTATGACATTGACAAACTATTCCTAGAACTTGGCCAACTCCCATTTGAAGAAAGATTCCGATAGGAATATAACATTGACCCTATTGACCGACATTCCAAAAAGAAGGAATGGGTAAGCATTCCTTGGAACCCACAAGAACATAAGGTGTCGTTGGCAACACCTGAATCATCCCACCCCATTCATGAGCCCACCCAAGAGCCTAACATGTTTGAACCTATTGAGCATACTGCTGAAATGCCAACCACTAGTCATGATGTTGATAGCTTTATCCCCTATTATGACTTTGAATTCGACTCATCTAACTCTGAGTATGGTCCCTCCATTGCATCTGACACAAAAGTTGAAATTGACAACTTTTCCTTCACACTTGAGGTGTCAATTTGCACACTTTCCACATCTGCCCCATCCTTTACTAACACTGACAATGGGATTCCCCTTGTTTATGCACAATTGATTGAGTGGGACCAACAAGAACCACCAGTAATGGACATGTTTCAGAATGATGAAGCAATTGCAGAATTCATGGGGCTCAAAGAAGGCATACCATGGGGAGATCACAAAATAGGGTTTTCCATTGACCTAGATTGTACAACTTACTTTGGGGAGACTGTGCAATCCTCCAGTCACAAAAAGACATAAAATAAGACAAAAAAGGAAATGTCTTTAGGTGAAAACTGTAAGGCACCTTCTGACAACAAAACAGTAAAAACAAAGGACATATTCGAAGGTGAAAACCTCTCTGAATGGGCTAAAGATGGAGGATTGGAATTTCTCCCCATCACATAGGAAAAATAAGCTATGCTCATTGAAGACACAATGGAAGTTAACATCACCACACCAGAGAATCCCAAAATGATTCTCTTGGCGGCATCATTGTCAAAGGAAGAAAAACCTGAATTTCAACAATTCTTCATAGACAAGAAAGTTAACTTCACATGGTCATATGCTGACATGCTAGGCCTTGATCCCGAATTAGTTCTGCATCATCTTCCTCTCATCCCAGGAATCAAGCCAGTAAAACAAAAGTTGTGCAAAATGCATCCATAGATTGCACTACTGGTAAAAGCTGAACTAAAGAAATTACTTGATGTCGGGTTCATAAGGTTAATAGGCTATGCCAATTGGATATCTAACATTGTACCTGTCATGAAGCCAAATGGATAAATCTGTATCTGCATGGATTTCAGAGATTTGAACAAAGATTGTCCAAAGGATGACTTCCCTTTACCAAACATAGACATTATCATTGATCTCACAACAGGGTATGAGATGCTATCCCTCATGGATGGTTTCTTGGGATATAACCAAATTAAAATTGCAACAGAGGATCAACATAAAACGAAATTCACCTACCCTTGGGGAACATACTATTGGAATGTCATGCAAAGGGCTATGACAACAATATTTCATGACATGATGCATATCCTCATGGAGGATTATGTGGATGAAATTTTGGCCAAATCAATGATAAGGAAAGATCATCTTAGGGTCTTGGATAAAATTTTTAGATGGCTATAAGAGTACAAGGTTCATTTGAACCAGAAGAAGTGTGTCTTTGGAGTAACTTCTAGCAAGTTGTTGGGCTACATAGTTTCACAAAGAGGCATAGAGGTCGACCTAGGAAAGGTAAAAGCAATTTTAGACATGCCTCCACCAAAGGGAATTAGTGAGCTGAGGACTCTTTATGTCAGATTATTGTCAATCCACCACTTCATTGCACAGTTGGTAGAAAAGTGTCAACCATTTCAATATCTGTTATGCAAAAGTATTCCTTTTGTATGGATAGACAAATGCCACATAGCCTTTGAAAAAATTAAAGAATATTTATTAACACCACCAGTGTTGATGCTACCTATTGAGGGCAAGTCACTGATCCTCTATGTCTTTGCAATGGCAAATGCATTGGGGGCATTATTGGTGCAAAATGACGATGAAGAAAAAGAAAGAGCCATATACTACATCAGTCACACACTAATTGGATATGATTTCAAATACACAACCATCGAAAGGGCATGCCTTGAAGTTGTCTTTGTGGCAAAAAAACTAAGAAATTATATGTTGAGCCACCAAACACATTTGGTAGCCAAAATTGATCCATTAAAATATCTCCTGATTCAAGCAACATTGACAGGCTATTTGGCAAAATGGGTCATGATATTGAGTGAGTACAACATACAGTATGTTGAGAGCAAGGTAATCAAAGGTCAAGTGATAGTAGATTAGCTTGCAGATGCACCCATCCAGGCTACCCATCCACTGGTACTTGATTTTCCTGATGATTCTATCTTTCACGTAGAACCTACATTACCATGGAAGCTCTATTTGAATGGGTCCCACATTGGTCATGGCTCAGGAGCTGGCATCTTATTCATCACACCACAAGGGGATTCGATTCCTAGATCATTTTGGATTGCCTTTGCTTGTACAAATAACATTTCAGAATATGAGGCATTGGGCATAGGCCTCAAGATAGCAATAAAATGGAAAATTCAAACATTGCTCATATTCAAAGATTCTCAGTTAGTCATCAACCAAGTAAATAATGATTATGACACAAAGGATGAAAATTTTCTTCCTTACAAATGAATGTTAGATAGCTTTCTGATGTATTTCAAAATGATTTCTTTTGAACAAATCCCTAGGACATAGAATAAGGTAGCTGATGCAATGGCTACTGTTGGATCTCTCTTGGAGATCCCTAAAAATGTGTCACAATTTGAGTTGTTAGTGGAACAACTGTTGATGCCTACATATGACATCCCAAATTTAGAAATGGTTTGTGAGATTGTTGGTCCTAGTTCACCTTGGTACCAAGACATCTATGATTATCTTAAATCCCAAACCCTACCACCCAACCTTTCCAACAACCAAAGAAAGTCCTTTATCCAAAAAGCTGCTAGACATACCATCGTTAGTGACACCTTATACCGTCGTGGCTTTGATAATACCCCTCTTCATTGTCTCGACACTGATGAAGCCCAAAAAAATTTGCATGAGGTACATGAGGGTATATGTGGATCTCATTCGAGTGGTCCAATGCTAGCTAGGAAAGTCACCAGATTGGGGTACTACTGGCCGACATTAGAAAAAAGATTTTCTTCAATTTGTCAGAACATGTTGAAAATTCCAAGTGCATAGTGACCTAATTCATGCACCTACGTAGGTGCTGAGACCGATCACTTCTCCATGGCCTTTCGCACAATGGGGACTCGACCTCATGGACAAGATCCATCCATCCTCTTCTAATGACCATAAATTCATAATCAACACCACTCAGTACTTTACTAAGTGGATTAAAGTCATCCCTCTAACTTACATCATCAGTAAACAAATATCCAAGTTTATTTTGAATTACATCATTTTCCGGTATGGTGTTCCACAATCCATCATCACAGATAACAACAGTCCATTCAAAAATTAGGACGTTCGTGAGCTCTGTGTGCAATTCCACATCCAATATCATTTCTCCACCCCATATTACCCACAAGGTAACGGTCAAGGTGAGGCATCAAATAAAACAATTCTTCACATTCTGAAGAAGATCATCAATGACACTGGTTGGGATTGGCACTTACAACTCAATCCTACTTTATGGGCCTACCAAACTAGCATTCGTACCCCCACTGGCGCCACTCCATTTTCTCTTGTCTATGGATCTGAGGCCATATTACCCATCAAGTTTGAAATTCCTTCTCTTCAAGTCTCCTTGAAAGGAATGATCGATGATGAAGAGTACAGACACTCTTGCCTGCATGAGCTAGAAATGTTACAAGAAAGATGAAAAAATGCCTTAAATCATTTGCAGGCATATCAAAATCATTTATGCCGAAGCTATAACAAAAGATTGATGGTAAGAAAGTTTGAAATTGGTGACTTAGTCCTAATGTAGAACCCAAGAAATCAAGCAGATAGTGAAAAGCCTAGCAAGTTTGAGGCTAATTGGCTTGGTCCTTACATTATTACTACCACATTTGGTTCTGGAGCTTATCAGTTGGCCACACCTGATGGAGAATAGTTGACAGAGCCCATCAATAGCTTACATCTAAGAAAGTTCTACACATAGCATCAGAGAGCTTGACTAAAAACTTAAAAATACAAAAAAATAGAAAAATAGAAAAAAATTGTCCCTTGATGAAAACTTGACAATCAGGCATCTTGGTGACACCAAAAAATAAAAAAAATGATAAAAATAGTAAAAAGAAATAAATTCATCCAATAGTGAAAACCTAGCAAGTAGGGGCTTTAGATAGGTACCATGGTGAAAACCTGGCAAACAAGCACCATGTGTACTTGATTGTTGCTCCATCATCTACTGTTACTCTAATCAACCTTTGTCCACTTTCCGTCATCACAACAACATGGCATTCATGACATTTGTCCTAAGTCCTGTCAATTCTGGCCATGGTTAGCATTTGGTTGACATCATCCCTTGCATATCCGTGCCTTTGGCCTTATGTCCGCATATCTCCATATCACTAGATTTGGGTAGTCCTCGATCTATCTAGGGGCAAGACCTTTATCATGTAACTACAGTGGGTATCGCACATGATCTGACATTCGTAAAAAGTCCTGAAAAAATCTTTAAAATCATATAAAGTCCTTAAAAAAGTCCTAAAAATTGAAAATATCTTGAGAAAATACAAAAGCATCCAAATCAATGTCAGAATCTCAAAAGCAAAGTCAAAGTAATATCTTGTCAGTCCAATCAGTCATGTCAGTCAATCTTTGTCATTTGTTCGAACTACGTTGTCACTGCGCATTTGCTATGTAGGCAAGATTCATCTTTGAATCTTTGAGAAATTAGGTCAATCTTTCTAGGTTTGTCCAAATAAAATTATAATTCAAAATTTTGTCCTTTTGGACAATGTCATTGGTCGTGTCGAACTATGAGGTCTTTGAGTGCATGACGTAGGCAAGGCCATCAATCGATGAGCCCCCGAGGCCGCACTAGCTAATTCCATTAGGGTTCATGGCACAATATTTTCACACATGTCAAAGTTTATTCGAATCAAGAAAATATTCCATCAATCTCGAGAAAACAATCTATCAACAATTTGTTTCATTAGCAATGACATGTAATCACATTCTATCAAGACAATTAGACCTGGCAAAACCTTGGGTTCTTTTTTAGATGTGTCCTTCTAAAGAGTAATTCTTGTCATTTGTTTATGCTTTTGGATGCGTCCTTCCGAAGCATTGTCCTCATCATCTAGAATTTGGATGAGTTCTCCTAACTCTGAGAATTGATCTCTTGGATATCAACATCATTCAGAGTGTCCTTCCTGAATTTGATATCACTCAACATTTGGAAACCATGACATTAAAACACTTGGCAAATACTTGGCACCTGTCTTTGGCCTTTTCATCATGTTACTATTTTTTCAACAAGATCCCGACAATAGGATTTAGAGAAACAACGATGTCTCATGACATTGTCTAATGTTTTGACACTCATGTTACTAGTTTCTCAGTGATGTCCTGACTACGATATTTAGAAAAATAGCGATGTATCATGATGGTGGCATTATTTTTTGTTCTTTTGGAAATCATGTTGCTAGTTTCTTGAGGATGTCTTGGAAATAGGATTTAGAGAAGCAACGACTTTTCATGGTTTGTCCTTCTTTTATTTTTCTTCTTGCGGTTTGTTATGCAAAAAAGACTAGGGCAATTGCGCTCTTAGTATGCATCATGATTATCCTTGTCTGTGACTACTTGTCTTACATGATGGTGCGATCTTGCACACCTTGATTTATGTCGTATCATAGTTTTTGTTGGCCATTACAATAATCTGCCCAATGATTATTAAATAGCAACAAATATTAAAATCCTATGGTAAACATTGAAGGATTTGGTCTAGGAACTAACATGCATCTCATATAGGCATTGCATTCATATCATCATCCATATATTTTTTATTAACATTTATTTATTTCCGTATTCTATTCCTCTCATTCCATTTCGAGAGCACACCCATGTTCTTGGAACCTATCTGTCCTCTTGAGGGGGCATACCACAACCATCCTCATCATTCTTCCTCATCCTATTTTGCACTGGGGCATATGTTTGACTTAGTTTCTTTGCCACAATGCAACAGGCTGCATTATGACAAAGAGGGACAAATGTAGACACATAAAAATGACCTAGGCCCACAAGCTCTTCTTCTAACCCTAATTAGCACATTTTAACTATGTTTCTGACTCACTTTCAACTATTAATTAAATAATTCATAATTATTTAATTAATTCATATTTTTTCATTCTTCATGATTATTAAATAAATAAATTTTAATTATTTATTTAATGCGTCACTAATTGTCTAATGTCTTCCTATAATTAAATAAATTTCTTAATTTATTTAATTATCTTTGTCCATTATATCTTCCTGATTATTAACTCCATAATTTTATTTATTTATTTAATTATGTCACTAATTAGGTCCTCTTCTTTCGAAAATTAAATAAAGTCTTATCTTCCACTATAATTAAATAATTATGTTTAATTGTCTAATTATTCATTAGCCTCTTCTCTCCTAAATTAAATAAATTTTATTTATTTAATATTCGTCCACTCTCTTGAATTTTGAATTAAATCATTATATTTAATTTAAAAGGTTCCATTTGTCACATTCCTCTAATAATTAAATAATATCTCTATTATTTAATATTCCACCTAAATTAGATAACTTTTATTATTTAATTTCTTCTAAATCTTATTTATTTAAAATAAACCCCAACTCCTAAATTAAGTAATTTTATTATTTAATTTCTCCTCTTTTATTGTGCTCATTTTAAATAAATATTATTTATTTAAAATAAGTCCCTATTTTTAATTCCCTCTTTTAGTAAATAATTTAAATTAAATTATTTACCATCACATGACCCCACCCCTTTTGAGGTAAAATAATTTTTAATTCAAAAAGTCAACATCCCCTCTTGAATTAAATAATTTTCAATTATTGTTTGATTCCCCAACGACTTTGTTTTCCCTGCCTAAAATCTTTTGTCACATGCACTATCAGCCATTGATTTGATTTTCTAAAAATCAATCTTGACCTTTTATTTCAAATCTGACCTAATATTGCATTAACCCTAATTGTCGGTTGTTATATGGAATCTCATTCATTGATTCTAAGGCACTTGCTAACTTTCAATCTTGGCCACTCACACAAAATTGCATCTTCTATAGAAGAGCAATTTTGGTCACATCTTGCATCTCTTATCATCTGACATTTTCATATTTTAGCTCTTGCATTTTAGATAATCTTGCATTTTCACATTTTAGCATTGTTACTTTCATTTGTCATAGCATATTTTTAGATTTAATTTGACATAGCCTAGACATTTTGGATGCTTACTAGTTGCAGTAGGGCATAGTATTGCATATAGTTATCAAATCCTTCAATATTTGCTTAGGGCTTGTCATTTCTATTGACTTGCTCTTCATGAATCTAAGGGTAAGCAACATATTTTCAGGAAATTAAGAAGGTGTAATGGATTTCATTCATGGAGGATGAAGAAAATCTATGAGATTCTTCATCTATTCCTTTGCACTCTATTACCTACTTTGGGTTTTATGTTCTGCATATTACATTGCTAGACCTAGGAAAAATACCCTTTGTTACAACCATTACCTTGTGGGTAATACAAGGTGGAAAAATGATGTTTGATATGGAAATCTTCACATAGATGGTGTACTTGTTGGATTTTGAATGGGTGGCCATTGTCTGTGATAATGGATTGGGGTACACCATACCGAAAAATGATATAGTTTAAGATAAAACTTGGATATTTGACAGTCGGTGATGTAGGTCATGGGAATAGCTTCAATCCATTTGGTGAAGTATTCAGTGGTGGTTATGATGAATTTATGGTTGTTGGATGATGGAGGGTGTATCTTACCTATGAGGTCAAGTCCCCATTAGGAAAAGGGGCCATTGTGATGTAATCGGATGAAGCTCATGTGTTGGTGCTCTTATCAAATCTCCATGTATCTGACACTGTCTATATTTCTTTACAAAGATATATGAGTCTTTTCCCAGTGTAGGCCAATAATAACCTCATCTCATAATCTTATGGGCTAAAGTAGGACAACTTGAATGAGATCTGCATATACCCTCATGTACTACTCACAAAGTTGTTTGTGCTTGTGAACCCCTAAACCTGCAAATGCACAAAGATGACAAACATTGTTAGTGTTAGATCTAAATGCAAGCAAACAATGAGAGATTCCCCATAAAATCCATCTATTAAAGCTATAACTAGGAAAATGAAGAACATAAAACAAGAAACTTAAACTAAATCCTAATTAAGCCAATAAAATTATGATCTTATGGGGGAATTGGTGCCAATGATATGTTGTAATTGGCCCTTTCCCAATTCCTATGTGAAAATGTGAGTTCATTGAATCAATGGTCAAATCTCCAAAGAGATTTGAGCATAATCTTGTTATAATCTATGAAAAATGATGGATGATTGGAAACAATGAGCAAAATTAGTTCTCAATTGAAGAGAGTAACTTTGCATGTGAATTGTGGATGAAGATTGAAGTAAAGAGTCTCCAATTTATAGATTCAAATCTTGGAAGAGATAGTGGAAATAAGCAATGTGGGACAAAAGATAGTCTAATGGCACTGTTCCACTTGTCCAAATGTGATTGGATGAAGAATGTCCAAGTTTTGGCCAATGTGCCAATAAATGCATTTAGGTGGCATTTCAAATTTGAGAAATGACATGTTGAAGAGGGAAAGGGAATGAAGTTAATGTCACTTGGCTCAAGGCCAAGGACATGTAAGAGGCATTGAATGCCTTGTTGGAAGGACCAAGTCCACTTGGCCTTTTTGAATTCAAATAAGGAATATTCTCTTTTGATGCTTTGTGAGGGAAAATAGAAGAATTAATAAATCAAAGTAATTGATTTATTGTGCAACTTGCATTCTCTAGAGAATTTTAGTGAGAAGGATTAACTTAATCAATTTTTTGATTAATTTAATGGAGAATTAGGTGATGTGACAATTTAGACTTAGATTTATTAATTAATTTAAGTCAGAAATTGAGAGGAAATGATTTATTAAATAAATGATTTGATTTATTTAATAAAGAAGGAATGTGTTAGATTAAATCAAATAAGGTTTAATTTATTTAATTTAATAAGAGGACTTTAGAGGTTTTAATCAAATAAAATGATTTATTTAATTAAACAACAATGTAAGGTTAATTAAATTAAATTGATTAATTTAATCAAAGGAGGTGATCGACTTAATCCAATAAGTAATGATTTATTGAAGTAAAGGATAGAAAGTGATGAAAAGATGAGAATTTGATTTAAGAGGAAACGTTGTTAGTAATCAGGATCAGGTGTGCCAAAACAAACTTGTACATTTTGCATGTCTACATTTTGCCCCTCTTTGAAGCAATGTACTTGTTGCATTGATTTAAAGAATAAACTGCTATGATCAAAGGTCCGGATTTTGTTGAAAAATTTTAGATGCCCCACTGCTACCTTAGTAGAAGGATACTGCTGGATATTGCCCCCTCGAGAGATGGGACAAATTTTTTGAATTTTTGGATGATTTCATGAAAAAGATAACGAGGTGTTCGATAGGCCAAAAATGCCCCAAAATGCCTGAAAAGTGCATTAAAATGCTAGAAGGGATGCAGAAAGACTCTCGGTTGGATGAAAATGGGTTCGGGGGACAAAAACCCTCTTCAGAATGTGAAATTAGGTCAAAAACCCTAACTTTTAGCTTGAATAGACCTTGAGGGGTCATTTTCAATTCATTTGCAATATTAACCTTTGAGAAATTTGACACTCTGAGTTCTGAGTCCTAGTTGAAATGGCATAACGACAGCTTCCCAGGCACATGTCAGAGAGGGTTCGAATGCACCAATGGCTAGACGGCGTAGGACCCGTGGTATGTACCCCTATCCAACTTTCAATTTTATCATTTTACGTGCATTGATTAGGGTTAAAGCTTTCCACCAAGTGCGTGGTGCCATATGGCACTACGGAAAATGTACTATCAGAACCGCACGGTTCCATATTGCACCACATATGTGTAGCATGCTACGTGGGCCACTTTATATTTTAGGGTTCAGTTCGCCAAAAGTCCACCGCATGTCCCACTCCACTACGCGGTGTAGTTAGGAAATTAGGGTTTTTCTTAAGCAGGACCGCATATGAAAATTGCACCGCGTGGGCCACTTTGGGACTATTAAAATGCTAAACTCCACCACGGCGGTGTAGTTTGAAACTTTCCAAACAGTGCCACAGTTGCAAATAGCGTCACATTTGCCAATTTAGGGGAAAAATTAACATGCAATGAAACTTTTTTTTGACGCAATGGCCTTCCCTATGTAGGAGGAGCCTGGTGTCCTTTCCTCACGGGAGCACCGATGGGCAGTGCTTAGCAGACTAAGGGCCATGCCTGAGTTGGTCCAGGAGCACCTTGGTGCCATTGGTCTTTGGTATGTTGCATATGTTCCTCCTATTCGGGCTCACTTAGGCATGCTTATGGCCTTGGCGGAGCAATGGCATAGTGAGACTTCCTCTTTCCACCTTCCTACTGGCGAGACCACTATCACCTTTGAGGATGTATGGCACATCCTTTGATTGCCTATTCATGAGACCCATGTCATCTATGATCCGGATGCTAGCAAAGAGGCCTACTACGGGGTTATGCAGATGGATGTGATTGATTTTTGTGATGGTCAGATTGACTTGGAGTTATACCGCGACTGCGTGCATACATATAGGTTCATTATTGCTGCTATCATTTCAGGTCTTGTAGTACCTGATCGGCGGGGCCAATACTTTAGTCCAAGATGGGGACTAGCATGGGATCAAATGATCCACCAAAGGGAGTGCTTCACTTGGGGATCAGTATTGCCGGTGTCCCTTTATAGGGATCTTTAGGAGTTCTTATACTTGGACAGTAGGTCCATCGGGGCTGGAGGTACCTTACTGCATATCTGGGCATGGGAGAGGATCTCAATGCTTTGCCTGGATATCACACCAGTTATTCTAGAGAGAGATGATCCCATTATTTAGCGATATGGCGAGGCAACTGTGCACTTTTCTTTTACTGGCACGAGTGGTATTCCACACTAGCAGCGATTTCTCGATGAGATGAGAGAGTTCGTATGGGGACCATGGATGGATGTTGGTCCATGGGGAGACAATGTTTAGTAGCTCTTCTTCACCTGACAAGATAGGTTGATGCAGGGTCGAAAGCACATCATGATCAAGAAGTACCTTCCAGATAGGGTTGCTTGTCAGTTCGGGGAGGTACAAGATAGGCCTGATGACCAGTACGTGGCCATCTTTGCATGCACAACTAGAGAGATAGCATGGGGTCAGCCCATCCCGGTAGTGGAGGCGGTGACCTCATTTAGGAAGTTGGTGGCTCAGCCATGGCCATATGTTTAGGGGCCAATAGATGCGGGGTTTGCTTTAGCCTATAGGGTATGGTTCATACCTCCACCCAAACTGATAGTTCTAAGTGCATTTGTCTTGCGATGTAGACGCAGGGGCCGGGCGGTAGGCAAAGGGTGGGGAAAAGGTGGTTAGTAGTAGTAGCCAACATAGCAGCCAACAAGGCAACTATCAGGGTAGCCAGCATAGCAGCCAGCATAGGAGCTAGTAGGGTAGCTGGTAGGGCAGCCAACACAGCAGCCAACAAGGCAATCGGCAGGGCAACCAGCAAGGCAACCGACAAGGCAACCCAATCATTGGGATGTGTTGATTCAGCAGTTGCAGGGGCAGGTGCATGTTCTCACTATAGAGAGAGACCAGGCACGATTTGAGAGGGATCAGGAGATAGGCTGGCAGAGATAGCTAGAGAGTGCAGCATCCTCATCCCGGGGTCAGATAGTCGATATTCAAGACTATAGGGATGCCATCAGAGAGGTTGAGTACTATCGACATCATTACCGAAATGTCGTACCACCAAACCGCAGAGTGCCAAAATTTTCATAGTAGACAGGGAGGTGACCAACAGAGGCACATGGTGATAGGCAGGATGGGGAGGGCAGCAGCCAGTAGGGCCTGCCCCTTTTTGATCACATGATAGTTTGATTCATTTTTGACATACGGGCTGTAGTATTTTGGCCTTATTGTACTATGTACTTGATGTAGACTTGATCTGATTTGTATTATAATAGTATTTTTTGATGATATATATGACATGATTCGCCCTTTTATGATGTACATGTATAATATGCAGATGCAAATATGTGATGTTATGAGATGTAGTGTATGTAATGAATGCATTTCTTTTAGTATTTTCCATGTTTTAATGATGTAATGCATATCAATGATGGTAATGGATGCAAATGGTAATGGTAATGGTTGTAAATGATAATGTATGATGTAATGATGTTCTTAAGATGCTTAGAATAACAAATTTATATTATTCCTCATAACTTAAGATATTGATATGATGCAATGCTCTTCTGATGCTGACGATCTAGTGGATGCAGGATGTATGCATGGGCGATGTCATGATTACTATTATAATACCATGTTGGTGTGGAAAGAAGCTAGAAGAAATGCAGAATTAATGAAATAGTTAGGATGATGATGGTGATTACATTTGTATATAGGAATTGAGATTTTCAAAGGGTCAATTGTGTTATGTTTGATAGCACACATAGGTACGATGCATCAAGGTATTAATAACTAGGATGGAGTGGTACCTAGTGTGATGGACTTTGACTCGTCAAAGAGATAGGAGTACTCTTGTTCATACTTGACAAATATAACCTTCTTCAGAATGCAGTTAAGATATTCCAGACATCTTAGGCCAAAACATAATAAGGCAAGCCTTCTTATGTGGTCAACAAGATACCTAAAACATCCTTCCTACAAACAAAACAAAGTATGCATGACAAAGTTATTTTACAAGAATATCCAACAAGCATAGTAGATAAAAAGATAATAATTATTACCCCATTCCTTTCTCTCTAAACCTATTTTGTTTAGGAATCATCGAGAGGTCCTTCAAATAAGCGCAAAATAAGATAAGTCAAAAGAAACCAAATAAAGTAAACAAACAAGCTAATGTTCTTCATACCGCTAGCCAAGACTAACTACTGTGAGGGTTACCTGATGCTTATGTCCATTGTAGGAAAGCTTCATCCTATGACATGTAGTGATCAGGGTTTTGATGGGACTGATTGGGTGATAAGCTATTGATACTCTGAGGTGACCAAATTGCTTGCTTACTGACTTAGACTTCCAAGACTTTTGAGGATTGGGCATTCACTTTTTGAACCTACTAAACTTGCTTTTGACTGACTCACCAAAGGGTGAAAGTGATGCTTGATTTATTAGGAATGGTGATAAATCACGGGTGAATGTGAGATGAAATGGATGCACCATTTTGGATTTTCAGATATTTTGAGGCTGCTTTTGGAATTTTGAGATGTTTTACAAATTTGTTTTTGGTATTTTTAAGATTTAAGACAAACCGACTAACTTAAAGACCTATCTTAGGGGTCTCGAGAGCTGATCCATAGATGAGCTTTACCTACATTATATACACAGAGACCACGTAGTTCGACTGATGATGGACTGACTTGATGATAAGATGGATGGGCAAGCAAATTGCCCCCCCTTTTATTGCTTAAAGGACTAACTTAAGATGCAGACTAGATGGGCAAATAGATTTCCAATGCGACGAACGCCTAAGGACTGACCCTAACTATCTCGAGGGCTGATCAAAGATCAACCTTGCCTATGTTCAAGTTTAGATATGACATAGTTCAACAAGGTGAAAAATCTAATAAGACTCAATGATGAACTTTGAAGATTTTTTGAGATTTTAACATGTTTTTGGATTTTGGATGATTTTTTTGAATGTTTTTGGTTATTTTGATGAATTTTGACAAAGATCGTGAGAATATACATGAATCTGCTCTGATGTTTGTGAGAACGTTCCCCCAGCATGGTGTGATAGACTACATCAATAAAGGTAGGATAGACTGGCCTAAGAAATGCCAAGTAGTTCCATGATGGAATATGGTGCGGACATCGATGCAGGCTATGGTATGGATGCGAGCGGATGAGTGGATTTTGTGGATGAATGAGTGAGTTGTGATGGAATGAATCGTGCAAATCCTGGTAGATGGGAGAGGTGCTTTATTTACACTTGGTGCCTATTTTCTAGGTTTTCACCAAGGTACTTGCCCAAAGAGCTGCCGAAGTGGTTTTCACTAAAGGACAGATTTTTTCTTTTTACTTTATTTTTATTTTTATTTTTTTTGTTGTCACCAAGACGCCTGTTTGCCAAGTTTTTATCAAGGTAACCATTTTTGTAGGACTTTTTCTATTTTTGTATTTTCTGGCTCTATACCTTGCAAGATTTAGGCATAAAACTTTTTGAGGTGCGAATTGTTTATGGGCTCTTGCAGGGGCTCGCCTTCTAGTGTCGACAACTGATATACCCCTGATTTGTAACTTGCAGTGATGATAAAGGGTCCTAGCTAGTTGGGCTCAAACTTTCCCTTTGTATTCAAAGTTGGCACATTCTTTTGGTTTTCTTCTAGCACGAGGTCACCAAATTGGAAAGTGTGTTGTCTGATCTTCTTGTTGTAGCTCCTTTTTAGGTGAGTCTGGTACACTTGTAGATGATTAAGGGCATCCATGCACCTTTCATCTAGTAATTCTAGCTCATTGAGTCTTGTGACCCTGTATTCCTCATCTGTGATGAGGTTTTGTAGTGATATTCTCAATGATGGGAGCTCGATCTCAATGGGGAGGATGGCTTCTGATCCATAGACTAGGGAGAATGGGGTGGCACTTGTTGGCATGTGGATGCTGGTGTAGTAGGCCCATAAGGCGGGATTTAGCTGTAGATGCCAGTCATTGACTGTTTTCTTAAGGATTTTCATAATGGTTTTATTTGTAGCTTCCGCTTGACCATTGCCTTGTGGATAGTATGAAGTGGAAAAGTAGTGCTAGATTTTGAATTTTTCACATAAATCATGGACATCCTGATTTTTGAAAGGTGTCCCATTATTAGAGATTATGGATTGGGGAACATCGTATCGGCAAATGAGGTAGTTCAGAATGAACTTGGATATTTTTTTTCTCGTGATATAGGTCATGGGAATTGCTTCGACTCACTTTGCGAAATATTCAATAGCGATGATGATGAAATTGTGGCCATTGGATGAGGTGGGTGATATTTTACCGATGAGATCAAGCCCCCACTGTGAAAAGGGCCAAGGTGTAACAATGGGATGCAGTTCTTGAGGTGGTGCATGAATAAGGTCTCAATGCTATTGGCACTACAAACAATTTCTGACAAAGTTATGTGCCTCTCTTTCCATTGTCGGCCAATAGTACCCGGTTCTTAGCAATTTCTTAGCCAAGGTCATACCACTCGAGTGTGACTCGCATGTGCCATTGTGCACCTTAGTTAGAGCAATCATGGCCTCCTCAGGTTTTAAACAATGTAGCAAGGTTCCATCAATACTTCTACAGAAGAGGGTTTCTCCTAGGATGACGAATCATGAAGACCTTTTGACAAAAGTGCGTTTTAGGTTTGGGGTGATGTCAGCGGGGAGGATTCCTAACTTTAGGTAGGTGTATATATCATGATACCAAAGATCACTGAGACCAACAAGTTCACATGCGTATTTTGACTTTGGTACCTCGAATGTGGGTACGAGAAGCTACTCTAGAAGGAATTCATGTTTTGAGACATTCAGGGGATGTCTAGTAAAGATCCAATGGTCACCATTGCATCAGCTGCTTTGTTGTTTGTCCTTGGTATCTACTCGAAGGTGATGTCAATCAATGATTATTTCAGGCTTTCTACCACCTTTTTGTATGGTGTGAGCTTATCATCCTTGGTTTGGTATTCACTGTTGACTTGGTTGATGATAATTTGCAAGTCCCCATAGACTTTTAGTGCCATGATTCACCACTGTGCTACAATCTTGAGGCCTATGGTCAAGGCCTCATATTCTGCAATATTGTTGGTACACAGGAATTCCAGCTTGTATGATCCAGGTATGCAGTCTCCTTGTGGGGTGATGAAGAACACACTAGCTCCTGATCCATGTTGCATGTGGCAGCCATCAAAGTATAATTTCCAGTGGTTTGATGCACCAAGGTTAAAAAGGGACTCATCTAGGAATTCTGATATGAGTGGGTTATCCATGTAGAGGGGTGCTTCTGCCAGCTGATCCGCAATGACTTGTCCTTTTATGGCTTTTCATTCTACATACTTGATATCATATTCAGACAATATCATTACCCACTTAGCCATTCTACCTGTAAGCGTTGCTTTTGACTGTAGGTATTTTAGAGGGTCTATCTTGGCAATCAACTTGATTTGATGCGCTAGCATGTAGTGTTTGAATTTTTGAGCTACAAATACCGGTGCTAGGTAAGCTTTTTCTATTGATGTGTAATTGAGCTCGTGCCCCACCATTGTTCTGCTGATATAGTAAATGGCCTGCTCGGTTCCCTTTTCATCATGTTGGGCTAAACGGGCACCGAGGGCAGCTATTGTTGTTGAGATGTATAGGATTAATGGTTTTCTGACAATTGGTGGCATCAACATAGGTGGTGTAAGTAGATATTCTTTTATTTTATTGAATTCTTGCTCACACTTGTCATCCCATCTGAAAGCTACTCCCTTGTTAAGTAGGTGTGAATAGGAAATCTACTTATCTACCAGTTGTACTATGAATCTTCGGATGGACTGGAGTCTACCTTGCAATCCTCTTAGTTGTTTTAATGTTCTTGGTGCTTCCATTTCAAGGATTGCTTTTACCTTTGCAGGATCCACCTCTATTCCTCTCATTGAGACTATGTATCCTAGCAGCTTTCCCGATTGTACCCCAAAGACACACTTCTTTGGGTTGAGTCTAACCTTATATTGTTCGAGCTTGTCAAAGATAGCACTTAGAGTTGCTACATGGTCCTGTCTCTTCTTTGATTTAGCCAGTATGTCATCCACATAATCTTTAACTATTTTATGGATCATATCATGGAAGATTATTGTCATAGCTCTTTGGTATGTAGCTCCTACATTTTTCAACCCAAATGGCATTACATTCCAGTAATAAGTTCCCCAAGGACATGTAAAGGCCGTCTTATGTTGGTCTTCTTTTGATATCATTATCTGGTTATACCCTAAGAAGCCATCTATTAGGGATAGCATCTCATGTCCAGTCATCATATCCACTATCATGTCAATGTTGGGTAGTGGAAATTCATCCTTGGGACATGCTTTGTTTAGGTCTCTAAAATTAGTGCAGATGCGAATGCCCCCTTTTGGTTTTGAGATCGGTACAAGATTTGATACCCATTCTAGATAGTTGATCAGGCGTATGAAGCCAACATCCAAGAGTTTCTGTAGCTCAATATTTACGAGCAAGGCTATTTGTGGGTGCATCTTTCTTAGCTTTTGTCTAACTAGTTTTGCTCCGGGGTAAATGGCCAAATGATGAACTACTACTTCAGGGTCCAAACTTGGCATGTCTACATAGGTCTATGCAAAATTTACCTTTCTTTATTTTACAAATGCTTCCAATAGTTCTTGTTCTTCTGTTTGAAGTGTTTGGGCATAAAATGTGATTTGCGGCTCTGTTTCTATTCCCAGGTTGATAGGGTTGCACTGTTCTACCAGTACTGCCGACTTCTCCTGATGTAGAACAATAGGGGGAAGATTGAATCCGTCATCCTCTGGTGACTTGAAGAGGTTTTCACCATTGGATGCATCCTTTGTTTTTACTGTTTTATGGTTAGAGAGTGCCACGGTTTGGTTTTTACTCAATAACTCTGAGCTTATTCTTGATATTTTTCTTTTGCGACTGAAGGACTCAATCGTCTCCCCATAGTATGCTTATTTGTTTAGTGTGACATTGAATATAGCCTTGTGATCTTTGCATGGAACTGTATCCCTTAGTCCCATCAATTTTGAGAGAGCCTCATCATTTTTTAATGAGTCTAGAATTGACAGTCCTTGTTGGTCATGATCGATGAGTTGGTTATGTACTAAGGTAATTCGGTGGGTTGGTTGGTTTGACCTAGTTGTGGAGGCACTTATCATTAACAAGGTGGAATCCTCAAAAAGCCTAGGGAGACTTGCTATGGTGTCCTCATCATCACTACTACAACAAACATCTGTGACATCAAAGGTGTAATTGTCAAGTGGGATCCCTAAGAAAATGGGTGGTATAGGAGTGGTTGTTGCTACCTGAGGAGAGTACTTGACTGGTCTTCTGGGATTACCTCTACCACATACAGTTATACTCAGAGGAGTATAACTGAGGCCAAGGTTTTTCATTCTTCTTTCCACAATGATGGACTCCAACTATCCATCATTGTTTCTTCCTAGGCTCTCATTCATGTTATAGCCCATACTGAAAATCATTTGTAACCCTCTATTTGTTTCCTCCATGGGCAAGGTTGGAGTGGGTATTTCATCTTGGTATAGAGTGTTTGTGATTTCCTCCTCATCCACATTCTCTCGACTAAGATCCCCCCAATGGTGAAATCCAGAGGGTTCCATTCTAGTGCGAACAGGTGTTTGAATCAGCTGTGGTTGCCCATGTGACCTAGGAGATTGTGGAAACTCCCCTACAACAAAAGAATTTCTCTTCATTCTATAATCACCACATCCATTGTCCTGTATCATGTTCTTAATCTTAGATATGTCGGGGATGACAGGTGTCTCTGTCGCAAAAGTGCAAGCGAGATTAGCTGGGTCTATGTATGAAGTAGATGGTCCTTCATCATTTTTGGGTACTTGAGGGATCTTGTAAAACTTGGCTTCCAAGTTTTTGCAATAGGAAAAAGGTTTGGGATCCCCATGTATAATGACCTCCTCATTCTGATATGAGAACTTAATGCACTAGTGATAGGTTGAGGCTATGGCCTTCATTCCATGTATCCATGGGCGTCCCAGGAGGATGTTGTATGGTAGGTCAAGGTTGAGGACTTGACAGGTGGTTTCCATAGTTGTTGGCCCCACTTGGATGGGTATCTTGATAGTGCCCTGAGACACTCTTTCCTTGTCATCATATGCTCTTATTGTGATGCTTTTCTTCTTATTCATGGAATCCTCAGTGAATCCCAATTTCTTTATAAGATTTAGTGAACAAATATTAAGACCTACACCACCATCTACCAGGACTCGTTTGACTTTCTTTTTGTGTATTAGTACTTGGAGGTGGAGTGCATGGTTATGAGATGGCTGCGGGGGGAAATCTTGGTCTGAAAATGTGATGAGATTTGGGGTAACAATGTTACCCACCATAGCCTGAAATTGCTCTATGTCAAGGGTGGCAGCAATGGTAAATGCAACCAGTGCTTCCTCAAGGATCTGTCTATGGGTGGTAGAGATTTTCAGTAATTCCATGATGGAGATTTGGGCAGGTGTTCTTTTCAACCAGTCAATAACATTGTAATCATAGGGGATGGCCTTTGTATTGGAAATGGGGGTCTTAGCAGGTGCCCAAATGATGGTAACTTTTCTGCCTCATGTGCTTACTCCATAGTCATTGTTGGCTCCCTTGATATTTATAATAGTGACCATTTCGTCAACACATCCAACTATCTCCTCATATACTAGATTAGAACTAGCATACTTTTGCTTGACTTTATTATTTCCTTGATTATTTCCTTGGTTATGATTCTGCATTGGATTCCTATAAATTTTTAGGTCTTGGTTTCCGGTCGGCTGGTCGATGTTGATGACTTTGTCCTTAATGAGGTCTTGGATGATATTTTTGAGTCTCATGCAATTGGCGGTGGTGTGTCCTTTGACTTTGTGAAAGTCACAAAGGAGATTCTCATTGTACCACAGTGGTTTGGTCATGGGCTTTGTGTATTGCTCGGAGTATCTTGATTAGATTCATTTTGACCAGCTTCTTCATTACAGACTCAATTGATTCGCCAAGGGCTGTGAACTTCCTCTTGGGGGGAAACTTGTTGTGGGGAGGTGGTCCCCCTTGATTACCCAAATTATTGACTTGATTGGTGGAAGTTGGTTGTGACTGTGCTACTACCGCATTAGTTTGCACATTGTTGTGATTATGATTTTACGGTTGATGATGGTTCTGGGTATTTTGCTTAAGAGCATTGATGACTACCTTAGCATCGACCATGCCATTGTTCGTGATATTTTTGTTCCTCAACCATGCTTAAGGTTTATCATTTTATTTGTTAGACAGGCGGTTATCATATGGTGGAGTGAATGTTGGTGCGCCTTTGGAATCAGTTGATCATATGATGTGATGCACTACATTTTCAAGTAAAATGCCAAGTTTTTATCAAGATTGGCTATGATGGTGCAGACTTGTTGTTCTTCTAGCATATTCCACTTGCTCTGATTGGCCTTGGATTGCCATCTTTGTGAGAAGGATGCGAATAAATCTCCTTTTTCTTGTTTGAGTGCAGATAGTTCTTCCAAACTGACATCCGCACCCATATTGAAAGCATAATTTTTAAGGAAAGCCTCCACTATTTCCTCGAATATTTTAATGCCCATGGGTAGGTGAGAAAACCATTCCATAGCTGGACCAGTCAAGCTTTGGGGGAAAAGTCGCATTAGATACATGTCATCATATGTGACTTCCATGTAGTTCACCTGAAATTCCCTGACGTGGTTTTCAGGGTTGCCCATTCCATTGTATTTATCAAATTTGGGGATCTCAAATCCCTTTGGGAATGGTACCATGGTGAGACTCCTATCAAATGGATAAGGGCACAAATTGCCTGGTATTCTTATGGCTTTTCTTGCTTGCAAGTCCAACACTTGTTGTGAGATCAGTTTGATTTGTGTTGTGACATCTTTGCTCAAATCGGGGGGTGGGATGAATGAGTTATGAGGTGTTCGAGGTGTTTGATGGGTGAGGAGAGTATTGGTGGGAATTTTCTACAAGCTTGGTTGTGTGTTCAAAGCTTGGTGGTATGCCTACATTTGCTTCAACAACACTTGTTGTTGATCTTGTTGTGCTTGTTGTTCAAACAGTGCTTGTTGTTGGTCCATCCATTATTGTTCCCATGAAGCTTGTTGTTGGTCAATCTACTGTTTGCCTAGTAAAGCTTGCTATTGGTCTAGCTGCTGTTGTGCCAACAAAGCTTGTTGTTGGTCGTGCTACTATTGGGCCAACAAGACTTGTTGTTTCGCTTGTTGTTGTGCCTAAAATTCTTGTAGGGCTTGTTGCTAGGCTTGTAGATGGATCATTTGCAATTGCACTTGGTATTGTGCTTGAGCTTGCGCTTGAGCTTGTGCTTGTGCTTGTGCTTGAGCTTGTGCTTGGGCTTGTTCTTGCACTTGTGCTTGGGCTTGTGCTTGTGCTTGGGCTTGCACTTGGGCTACTCTTTGTTGGTTGGCTTTTTGGAGTGTTTGGATTAGTGTGGTGAATGAGTTTGTCATATTGACTTTCGGTGGGATTGGTGGTGGGATGGGAATTGTGCCAATCATTGTGGTAAATGGAGAGATTGTGTTGGTGATCGGGATTTGGGTTGTTGAAAATGATTGGTCCTTGAGATGGTATGCTTTGGGATACTTGAGGACCAATTGTGGTGGTGGCTTGTGTGGTTACCACTTGTTGTGATGATTTGGGTAAGAAGATGGAATTAGGCATGATGTTTTGATTGCTAGGTTCCAAGAAACCATTGATGTTGATAGGAGGAAAACCCAATCCAAGGGGTGATGTGATGTCAAATGGAAATGGGGGAAGAGGTCGAATGTTGCTTTGGAAGAAAGGGTTTGTAATGTCAATCATTTCAAACAAGTTGCCTTCTTCAAGTGGTAGAGAAACTTGTGTGCCTAATTGACCAGCAGGTGCTGCACAGAATGAAGATGAGCCAACATGGTTATGAAAGGTGAGTGGGATGTATGGGTGAGATGGGTTTTCTGGAATGAATGTGGCTGGTGTGGGGTTGATCATTGCTTCTTTATTAGCCACAAGGCAGTTTTTTTGCAATTCTGGGAACATGGCACTCCCCTTGTTCACATTTGAGGAGGTTGGTGTGATGACTGATGTGGTGCAAGGTACTTCTTGATTGATGTTTGACAATGGGGATGCATTTGGAATAGGCACATCTATACTAGTGCTTTTGTTAAGGTCAGGAGGGGGTATGACCCCTCCTCTTGCTATCATATTTAGGTATTTGAACATAGCACTATCAACTTTGTAGTTCTCTAGATTTTGAACCATTTCCATGATTTTAGTTTGTGTCATCCCCATGTCTTCATTTGTGTTGTCCTCTTGATCACTCTCCTCTTGAGGATTTTGTGATGATAAGGGAGAGTTGCTTGGGGGATTGCTTGATCCTGCTAGGTTCACTTCGGTGTTCAAATGACTCATGTACATAGAAGCTGATATCTCTCTAATATTCTCCATGTCCTTCTTGTGTTGAGATCTTGTTTGGACCATAAAAAATAGGGATTTGTTCGATCCTAATCCTTTAGATCCAAAAGAGAAGAACTAGGGAAGCTAAAAGATCAAAGATGGTGATAATGGTGATGGATCAAATGGATGGGATGAGTGAGTGAAAAACTTTTTGAAGAACTTTTGAAGGTATGCACTAAACTTGTAAGGGTTTTTGATTTTATCGATCGTGATAATTTGACTAGATGCGTTAAGTCAAACAAGATTGTTGTGAAGTTGTTTTCCCTAGGAAGTTACGTTATCCTAGGGGAATTTGCACAAATGGATGAATTGACTAATTGCGTTAAGTCAATGTGTTTGAGAACTAATAGACTTTAAGAAGTTGTGTTATCTCAAAGAAAATTTGTCCAATGGTCAAGACTATGTTGGCTAGGTGTGTTAATCCAAGATATGATGATGTTGATTTAGCCCTCTAAGTTTAGCGTGATGATTGATTCTAGAGTTCTCAAAAGGTTTGATGATGAAATGATATTTGGTTGATGGAGGAATGAATGGGAATTACAACTTTGATCTTGAACCTTAACCTAGATGTGACTCTCTCTACAAAACCTCGATATTGAAGAACATGCTAGACTTCCTATGGGAGAAAAGAAAACCTTTGAAATAGTTCGAGATTTTGTTGACAATAAAATGCATACAATGCGGGATTGTTCCTTGAGGATTTTTTGTAGAAATTGTATACAAGTCTCTCCCTTACTTCAAGGAGCATCTCAAGGCATTTCTCATGGATTTTTTGACTCACTTTCTTGAACTTTGGCTTTGGGATTTTAATCTTGTGGGAAATCATTAGAAACAACACATGTGTAATTCAATTTGTCTCTTTATCTTGGTTAAATGAGGTTCTTTTTATCCAAGACACTTGCTTGCTTAGGTTCCAAACTATATGTCTAGTATTCCATTTTCTTTCTCATCCCACAAGGTCCTTTGTGTGGAAATCGAGGAAAATAGGGAAAAAGTTCCTTATGTTTATCCTTATTGAAAACAAATGATGGTAGAACTTGTGCACTTAGAAACCTCTAGGTATATGATTCCTAGGGAAAGCAAGAGTGGCCAAGTTCATCAATAGGTATTTGTTTCCCACAAGGTGTTTAAAATTTCAAGGCTTTTTGTGTATGTTTGTTTTTCAAATGTTTTCAAGATCAAGCAATGTGTTCTTTTTAAGCACTTTTACACTCCTAGGATGATGAGGCCATATCTTGTTGGGTTCTCACTTGGATAAATCCAACTGCGCATATCTTGCATGAATGGCTAAATGCTTGACCACACTAGCTCCCCTCCACGACACTCACTTATTCGGGTCAGCCAAGCATTAGTACCCATGAATCTCCCATGGCATACTTTCCATTTCCACAACAAGACCACATGTATAATGTGGGGTGGCTTCAAAGGACATAACCTTTTGCACCAACAAGATAGACAAGGTTTTGGCCTTTTTCTAAACAAGGGGTTCTAATTCGGGCATCCTGTTTGTGGGGGATTATCCAACATCAGCGAGAGTCCATTGCTGTCCATCTCATCGAAATAATCCTCATGATATTGGCCTTTGTTCCAATATCCACACTTATATCCTGGGTGGAAGTCGCTTGGCTTTAGTGTGTTCCCAGTTGGGTCATTCCCTTGGGTGATTAATTTTTCCCACAAGGCAGACCCTCTAAGATAAACAATAGCGAGCTAACATATCCTATCGTTTACACAACCTTTGTTGAAAAACAAAGGGGAAAACCTCCACAATATGTCATGCTCACACTCGCATGTTTTGTCCAATTTTAAGTGCCCAAATCAAAATGTGGAGGCAATCTTTTTGACAAATTAATATCACAAAAATGCTTTTGATTCTCAAGATCGCAATAAAGCGCGAGAGAAGTGCATACACAATTTAATGATGTTAATTTGTGAAATTTTTTGCAAAACATAAAAGACACTTGTTCATTTTAATCCTCAAAGCAATGATGAATTCTTTTTTAAAAGCACCAAATGAAGTATGAAGTTATCTTATTCAATTATTACCTTGCAAACCAACTCTAGTGTATTTGCCTAAAGTTCTTTTTAGCCCCTTGGCAACTTTAGAAAACAAAATTTGGTTGTTCTTTTTAGATCCCAATGAAAATTTGGTATTCTAAAGTCAAAGATTTTAACAAGTTTCTTGAAATGTGTTGAAGAACACTTAAGTGTTTAGGAACACTTTGCACAAAATAAACATGATATCATAAAAGACATTTGATTGTTCTTTTTAAAGCCCAAAGTAAAATTAGTTTTCCTAAGGCCAAAGATTTTAACAAATTTTCTCAAGGAGTGTTAAAGAACACTTTTAGTGTTTAGAAACACTTTGGGTTTGTGAAGACAACATCGTGATGAAATTATCCTTTTGCTTCCATCCTATAAAATAATAGAAAAACATAGAGCAAAAAATATAGCAAACCAGGTTAATGCTAAAAGTTTAAAAATTTATCCAAATTTTAAAACCAGACTGTTCCTGCGGAAGAGTTTATCAAGTGCGGTGCTATTTAGCAGGTGCGGTGCTTCTTAAAAACACAGGTGGTGCTATATAGCACCGTGTGGTCAACCATAAGCAGTGCTCTACAGAAACGAAGACCGTGAGCACGGCGAAGTTTTACATGCGGTGGAGTTTGGAAGCGGTGGTCTTCAGCAAATTTTCAAATTTGAAGCGCGGGAAGCAACTGCAGTGCTATATGGTGTCGCGGTTGTAAAAGGGTGTGGTGCAATACAGTGCCGCATCTGAGTCCGCGGTGCAATATAACACTGCCTCAAACTTCTGCAGTGCAATCTCCTGTATGTGAGTAAAAAATGTGAAAAAACCATGGAATTTTGAAAGAAAAATGTGTTAAATGTGAGATTTCTCTCCTTCTAGTGCCAAAATGTGAACCCCTAAACTTGCAAATGCACAAAGACGACAAAAATTGTTAGTGTTAGATCTAAATGCAAGTAAACAATGAGGGATTCCCCATAAAATCCATCTATTAAAGCTAGAACTAGGAAAATGAAGAACATAAAACAAGAAACTTAAACTAAATCCTAATTAAGCCAATAAAATGATGATCTTATGGGGGAATTGGTGCCAATGATATGTTGCAATTGGCCCTTTCCCAATTCCTATGTGCAAATGTGAGTTGATTGAATCAATGGTCAAATCTCTAAAGAGATTTGAGTTTAATCTTGTTATAATCTATGAAAAATGATGGATGATTGGAAACAATGAGCAAAATTAGTTCTCAATTGAAGAGAGTAACTTTGCATGTGAATTGTGGATGAAGATTGAGGAAAAGAGTCTCCAATTTATAGATTCAAATCTTGGAAGAGATAGCGTAAATAAACAATGTGGGACAAAAGATAGTCTAATGGCATTGTGCCACTTGTCCAAATGGGATTGGATGAGGAATGTGCAAGTTTTGGCCAATGTGCCAATAAATGCATTTAGGTGGCATTTCAAATTTGAGAAATGACATGTTGAAGATGGAAAGGGAATGAAGTTAATGTCACTTGGCTTAAGGCCAAGGACATGTAAGAGGCATTGAATGCCTTGTTGGAAGGACCAAGTCCAATTGGCCTTTTTGAATTCAGATAAGGAATATTCCCTTTTGATGCTTTGTGAGGGAAAATAGAGGAATTAATAAATCAAAGTAATTGATTTATTGTACAACTTGCATTCTCTAGAGAATTTTAGTGAGAAGGATTAACTTAATCAATGTTTTGATTAATTTAATGGAGAATTAGGTGACATGACAATTTAGACTTAGATTTATGAATTAATTGAAGTCAAAAATTGAGAGGAAATGATTTATTAAATAAATAATTTGATTTATTTAATAAAGAAGGAATGTGTTAGATTAAATCAAATAAGGTTTAATTTATTTAATTTAATAAGAGGACTTTAGAGGTTTTAATCAAATAAAATGATTTATTTAATTAAACAATAATGTAAGGTTAATTAAATTAAATTGATTAATTTAGTCAAAGGAGGTGATCAACTTAATCCAATAAGTAATGATTTACTGAATTAAAGGATAGAAAGTGATGAAAAGCTGAGAATTTGATTTAAGAGGAAATGTTGTTAGTAATTGGGATCAGGTGTGCCAAAATGAACTTGTACATTTTCCATGTCTATAGTGCCTCTTCAATGAGAAATATCATTAGGGCGTTATCTAAGGTACATCTATACAAGGTATCTCTGATGATGTTGTATATAGCTAACTTACGGATAAAGGTTCTACGATGGTTGTTTGACAGGTCTATTGGTAAGGTTTGGTCATTTAGATAGTCAAATATGTATTTGTAACAAGGGGAATTAGGACCAAAAATTGTACACACCATCACAGAATCGGGGACATCATAGGCAGGGATCAACAACTATTTAACCAAAAACTCAAACTCAGGCACGTTGCTCGAAATATCCAATAAGGAACCCACAATTTCCATAGCATCTGCAACCCTATTCTAAATACATGGTATTTGTTGAATGGTAATGTCATCAAAGTACTACTTGAAACTATTGGCCATGCACTTGTAGGGGCCAAGTTTCTCTTCCTTAGTCTCATAGTCATCATTTACTTGCCAGACTACTAGCTAAGAATTGCCAAAGACATGTAGAATCTTAATTTTCCTTTGGGATTCCATTCTTAACACTATCACTAAGGCTTCATACTCTACTATGTTGTTGGTGCAAGGGAAATAAATCCTGAACAATTTAGGAAAGGTATCGCCTTGAGGTGTAAAAAATAGGATACCTGCTCCTGAACCACAATTTGTATGTGACCCGTCAAAGTATAATTTCTGTTCGATTCTAGTGTCAACTATGAAGATAAATTCATCAAGAAAATCCACCACTAAAGGATGGTCTACCTTAATAGGTGCATCCACTAACTAATCTCCAATCACCTATCCTTTCATAGCCTTCCTCTCCACATATTGGATGTCATACTCACTAAGTATCATAACCCATTTAGCCAATTGGCCTATTGATGTTGCTTTACTTAGGAGATATTTGAGGGGATAAATCTTTGTGACCAACATTGTTTGGTGATTGAGAATATAGTGCCAAATTTTTTGAGTAGAAAAGACTACCACAAGACATGCACGTTCTATGTTTCTATAATTTAATTCATATGCCACCAAGGTACAAATGATCTAATACACTGCTCGTTCATGACTTTGATCATCGTTTTGTGGGGGAAGAGCTCCTAATTCTATCTGGGTTGCTGAAATATATAGTATCGATGGTTTTCCATCTGTATGTGGCATTAAGATAGGTGGAGTTAGCAAATAATCCTTGATTTGTTGGAAATCATCTTGAAATTTAGGTTTCCACACAAACGGTACTCCTTTCTTGAGTAAATGTTGAAATGGGTGTATTTTGTCTACTAGTTGTACAATGAAATGCTTGACGGACTGCAATCTTCCATG